>JAURVB010014333.1:0-31393 GCA_033002965.1 Piper betle | reverse complement strand
TCTAATTTTATGGATTTTTTTAAGGATTTATTTAGAGTTAGTTATTATTATTCACACGAGACATAGACGAGTCAAGTCTTATTTAGGATATTGCCATCAATCAAACCCCCAACCCATTTTCTCTTCCCCGTCCAAACCCTTGCCGCACCACCCCCTTGTCGTGGTCGTCGTCGCCGACGTCGCCCTGCCGCCGATTGTCACTGCCAGGCCCCGCCGCAGCGTTGCCGTGATACCCCGAGCATCCCTACTATCGCTCGGCCCCCACGACGCCAGAATTGCCTAGCCTAGCGACGTGCTCGCGTCGTCGATTCCGCCGCTGACAATCATTGCCGCAGCCGTCCAGTCACCGCTTTGACATTGCCAACCCTCCCACAGCCTTCACTGACAAGAGCAGAGCCCATCGCCGCCCAGGCAGGCCGGATCTAGTCATCCACCACCGACTACCTATGTTTAGCCATTTTTTGGCGAGCCGCCACGTCCACCAAGCACGTCGACGTCGTAGATGCGTCAGGCTCGCCGAGCCGATTCCAACGGTTCCAGCAGAGGTTTGCTGGCAACACAAAGTGTGGCTGCGGCAGAGGCGGCGGCTCGACGAAATTTTGAGAAGACGCAGACAATAATTCACCCGATGCCCATCCAACTGATGCCCACCCCTAATCATTATATATTTTGGTATTTATAAATCCTCGTAGCACGTAAACAAGGTCGATTTCGGCCCCACGCATATGTTTTGAAAGATGAATTGACCCGGAGAAATGGTCGAACCGACTGGTTGGCAAGTATAAAACCACACGGGTCACAGTTTTTCCGGTTGTCACAAACAATTATAGTCATTAGAAAAGTTTTGTGGCTCGGGGACAATATATTATATTTTTTTATGTACTATTTACTCAAAAGCATGGCTTAATACTTTGACAAGCGATAAGGCCAAGAGAAAATAAAATTGTTTTAACATTTATTGTACTTCGAAGAAATTTTGGTTACACAGTGGATAAATGGGAAGATTGTTGGTATCAATGATCTTAAGCTCCCAATGTTGCAATGAACGTTTAATATTTACACAACGATGATCGAAGGAGCAACAGTTAACTATCAGTAAACATCATCAAAAAAATAAGACCTTTTTATACGAACATAAGAACTAATTAGGCAAGACAAAAATGAGTTATATTGGTCCTTAAAACAAAATTATATTATAAATTATTAAAAATAGAAGTATATAGTTAGTCATATCAAACTGAACATAAATGCTACTGATTCACAGACGTCCTATGTTGCTGGACTCGATCTTAAAATAAATAGATTGATAGTTCGAACCAAGAAAAATTTAGTATGACTTGCTCCTTGAGCACCTGTAGGCGGTGGCACTGAGAATGCAAGTTAAAAAAGTTCTTGAAACAAAAAAATCGTGCAAAAAACAAATTTATTCCTAATTACATCACAGATTATTCAAATTTTAAATGGCGAAATGTCTTAAGTTGATCAAGATCATACTTAAGAAAGGTAATACAACACTAATCTGTTAGCAGCTTATGTTTGAAAAAAAAAAGAAGCCAATGGATTGATAAACAGACAAATATGGACATAATTAGTACACAAAATTTATTCTCCCAACAATGACTTCGTACTACTTGAGAAAGTTGCCATAAAATATATTCGATCCAGAAGATCGATCCAGAAGAACAACAGAACACAGATCAGGAATCAAACAGGTTTTCATTTGATTGGTTTTACAAAAGTGGCTGCTAAACTCTAGGGATGCATGATCACTTAGCCTAGCTTGGCAATAACATCGCCAAGCACTGATTTGGCCTCGGCGTAGTACTTCTCCGCTTCCGCGGTGCTCTTGAGCTTGGCCGCATGATCAAGCTGTTCATCAATTAACAACAAAAATAAATGAAACACACACCCATGTCACCATCAAATTAACGTCACATTTATATGTGAATAACCCAAAGTTGTATGATCAACTCACGTCGTCAAGCTTGGAGAAAAGGGAGTTGGTGAGCTCCTTGAAGGCCTTCTTCTCCTCCTTTGACTTGGCTGCTATGACGGTGTTGAGATCATACCGGAGGTACGAGGCCTTGAGCCGGAGGTCGTTCTTGACGTATGGCCATTGCTTCTTGTCGATGAGGGCCTTCACGTTTAGGATGTCCTGTGCCGACTCCTTGGCCCTCTTCGCCGCTTCGGTCGGCGATAGAGGCTGTATGTAGAACCGGTTCTTCAATGGCAGGTCCAAGTCCCTCGGCTGGTCGGAATTCAAAGTCCCAGCTGCATCCAATTATATCATATAATCATCATCATCCTCGTGATAGCCCGACAATTAATCATACATAACCATGTTATAACTAGTTACAATAATGTAAATTGATTGTTTTAAGTTCCGTTTCTTACCTTTAATGAACCATTTTTTATCATTCCTCTACCAGAGATTAAGAGGGTACTAGCTACAAGGAAACTTACGCAGTCCACCAGAGGGACGGGGAGGAGGGCCGACCTTGATGGTTTTGACGTCCGCGAGAACGGTTTTCGCGAAAGACCCACTGGCAATTCCAGCAGCCACAAGACCCAGGACTGCCCGTCGGCTGCTCTGCCCCACAGTCTCCGTCTCAGCAGGCTGCTGCTGCTGCGCTCTGATGGTGGAAAAAGCCGGCCTAGACAAAGCCACCCTGCCGCCGGACAAGCGGCTGATATGCAGGCTGCCCTCCATGACAGTGTGGGAGTAGCTGCTCAAGCCGGCAACCGAAGCCATAGCTTGTGCCATTGTGAGGTCACCTCCCCCAGTTGATGATCAGGAGACGTAGCAGACAGTATGGAGATGGAGAGGAGAAGAGTGAGTGTGGACACATATTTTAGTGGATGGAAAATATCAGCCTTATCTGCCAAGAGACGGAGCTATTGGTTCGGTTGGATAGCCTCTGGGGCCGGTCTCAACCAGTTGTTCTTTAGCATGTGTATCATCCGACAAGTTTTTCTACTCTCCTTGGATTTGATGGGGCCGTTATGTTTGATGATATTCTCAAATCTCAACTAAAAACCAATTTGGAAAAAAAAATCTGAACTTCTCTATCTCGTGCCCTTGTTTATTTTCTTATTTATTTATCTAAAATTTGGTATAACTTAGCATATGTTTATGTAAAAAGTTGTGGTTTTTAATCTTTGATTTTAATTTGATGCCTTTCAAACAACTGTTTATCAATAAAAGGGTATGCCCTGTAAAAATAGGACATCTAGATGATAAAAAATTACGAGATCATTAGAAATATATCTCTTCATTTAATGAGAGCCTGGTAAAAAAATTAAAATCCATCTCTAGCATAAGTCGTGAACTGCATCTCGACTAATTTTATATATATGTTGATCTTATTCATAAATTAGACACTTACTTGTGCAATGCAGTCGACACACGTTTTCACCACACCTGACAAATTATGATTTTGACTATATAGATACAAAATATTTTACAAGAGTTAGTAGGCAGCTCATGGCATTGAATACCATTAAATTGACTTCCAGATGCATATCTAATAGTCAAAAGGTGCTTGAGGTGAAGCTCATAAAAGAATATTTCATCTTATACAATGTATAATTTGTGTACACATTTCACAGTACTAAATAGGGCAATATTGAGAATTTCTTAATGGACATGTGGCATTTATATACAAGACAAAAATCATAAGTTTTAATGAATATAGATGAAGTATTATCTTACTCAAAATAAAAACCTTATATAATAATATTTATTTGTTAGTTGATTTATAAAATTTACTTACTTTTAGATTTTCCACTACTATAATATAATAATAAAAGGGTAAAGTTGAAATTTAATTTACTTTTATGAATAGAAAACTAACACTTCTAGTAATAAATAATGCTTTGTGAATATAATATAAAGAACATTATTGTAAAATAATTATAAGACGCATCAGAGATCCTGATGAAAACTTGTTTACTTTATTATATATACAAAGATAGATGTAATTGTTAGGGTTAGGTGAAACTGAAATAACCAACTGGATCTAACTAAAATTATCAATTTGGTTTAGTTATTATTAAAATTCAGTTCGGTTCGATTTAGGGTATTGATAAATTTTTAGGTGTAGAAAATTTCAGTTCACAACCCAACCAAACTGAAACCAACCAAAAAATTGAATTTTTTTTAAAAAAACTTAATATTTATATTTTACGCAAGTTATTATTAATCATTTGATTTATCTTTTATTTTTTGATATGCTTAATACATTATCTATATATAAAATATTTTAAATATAATTATGATGGTTAAATTATATTATAATAATTTTTATTATAAAAACAATAATTAATTTTAATATAACTTTAATAACTTTAGTTTTGATTCTTCAGGCTTTAGTTCGATCAGTTCTGGTCAGTGCCTCAATTGACTGACCAAAGGGCTGTTCAAAAATTTGGTCCGGTCGGTTGGAATTGAACCCACAGAATGCTTAGTGTTTGTTTATTCATGTGTATATTATCAATTTGTCTATCTATTTATATTGAATAATCACAAAAGTATAAATATGCATCCTCTGAGTTTTTACAGGCACCTCAATCTGGTTAATAGATAGAAGAATATTATTAGCACTATATATATATATATATGGAGGGTATGTAGTTCAAAATAATAAAATAATAATAATAATAATAATAATAAGGAGGAGGAGGAGAGGATGTATTCGAATCAACGGGGTAACATATGGGGATACTTGCTTGTGAAAGAAAAGAGAGACAATAGTTTAAAGTAAACTCTTCAAAAATTAGAAAGAATCTATAAATAAGGTATCATAACTATGCCATGTCAGACAAATTAGTTTTATCAGCCATTAGCAACTTGCCACGTGCATTGGACTAATATAGTCCTCCCTGATTAAACTAGCTTAATTGAGAGATTACTAACAACAAATTTGAAAAGTTACGTGAATTTAAATAATTATTATCCCAAAGGAGACCTCTGATATTTACCTCCAGAAGAAATTTTTTTACAAAGGTTATTAAGCACACGCACACACGTACCATTTTGAAGTAAGCATTTTAAAACAGAGGCAATGAAAAGCACACAAGCACATAACCAGGTTTACGTAAGGTTTCTTGCAAACGTTTGTATTAATTTCAATGCATTGGGATTAACTAGGCAATACGAGTGGTTACTATTAGAGAGATTAATCCTGACAGTAGTAAATGAATGCAAAATTTGTACATTTGTTAGCTAGTAATTGGGAATTTGTAGTCGTTCCCATAAATTTCAAGCTTCAAGCCTTAAACTTTATATGTACCTCATGTCAACAAGATGTGCAAAACAACCCTTACAGTTATTTACAAAATGCAACTCATATCCTTAAGCAAAATTCCTGTTCAAATATGATTGTCAATTTCACTGCACAACCATCTGATGACAAACATGCTAGCCACTATGTGTAGTTTTGCTATCCTGCGTTCTGGGAGGACGGTCTTTCAATTTATATCATAATTGGAAAGAAATAGAAGGCAAACATCAAGCAGACATGTAATAATCAGCTGTGGGAACATGTTCTATGCCATTCTAGTCATCACCTCTTTAAGCAAAGCTGTAGTATCCTCATAGCATGCTATAGTTTCCGGCTCTTTTTGCATTTTCACCGCATCTTCGAGCTGCGAATTAAACATGTATTATACATAATTCAAGTGAAGAAAATGCTCAATGTTGAATCCTACTAACCAAGAATTCAAATGCTCAAATATTAGAAAAAGCAGAAATACAGTGTACTCTGCAATTTTTGTATGCTGCCACTAAATTTTTGTCTTCGCCAATTATCTTCATAGTTGTGATATTGGCTCATTGTTATAGTATTTAGATGAGATCCCTACCTTCTCTACACTGTCAAAAAGTCTATTGGCAAGATCAGTGAGGGACTGCTTCTCTTCGACTGGGGCTGCCGAAATCACTTTGTCAAAATCGTAATACATAACAGTGGACTTAATCCGAAGGTACTTCCTCATGTAGTTCCACGAATCTTTTCCAATCAAATCGCCCAACCCCAGCAGTTCGAATGCATACTTTCCTAGCCTATATTGACTTCCGTCGGCACCAATGTTGGCAATATAGATCCCTTTCTTCAAAAAGACCTTGTACCCGTCTCTTCGTTTGCAATTTCTGTCGTGTATTGAAACAACCCAACACTCAACAAAAAAACTAACTGACAAACTGAAAACTAGCAACCATGACATTGAGTAGGGAGAAGCGATTACTGTTATCGACGGTGGGTACAGGGATAGGACCGGTGCGCCACAACCCATAACCATCTTCGGCCAAGGACTGATCGCAGCCGCTGTGCCCGACAAGAAGGGCAATGACAAGTCCTATCGAGGTCCTTCTTGTGGTGGCGAGGGCGATGTTGAAGTTTTGGGATAAGACGCCAGGAGTTTCCTCTGTTTTGCAGGGAATGGGGAGTCCAAGAACAGCTGGTTTTCTGGTGCTTGTGCTGTCAATCAAGTCTTGCTTGGGGAAAATGGCGGCAGAGAATGGGGAAAGCTGGGCAAGAGAAGCCATGGACTCTGGAGGATGGCGTGGTAGCCGCCGATTCCAGAGGCACGTTATCCATCGCTTGTGTGTACAAGGATGAGGAAATATTTAGAGTATTTTTAGTTATGCATGCCGCCCCTACAGGCGCCAATGTTCGTGCCTTTCCTATCTTGCAACTTGGCTGTGTTAATTAAGGTTATTAATTAAGCGAGTTAGTTGGTGAGTATTTAGTATTTGGTTCGGTTTGACTCGACTAAAAACTCGACATTTAAATGATCGAGCTCAAACTTAACTTGAACTCGAATTTTACGAACCAAACTTGAGCAAGGTCGTGTTCAATTTGAATCGACTCGGTGATAACTCATACTCGACTCGTAATTCAACTCGAACTGGACTCGTAGTTTAACTCGAACTCGTCTAAATAAAATAATATAATAATATAGTTTTATATTATATTATATTTATATAATATATACACAATATAATAATAAAAAGGTGAGATAGCTAAGATGGTAAGTATTTAAGTTGATGATCTAAAGGTTTTGCCAGTTTCGAGATTACAGGCGAGCTGAGTTCGAGCTTGAAAAAATTAAATAATTTAAGTGTATTCGAGCTCAAGTCGAGTACGAACATATAAAAGCATATTCAAGTCGAACTCGAGTATGTATGTTCAAAACTTGTTCGATCTCAAGTCGAGTTCAAATGAGTTTCGAATAATTTGAGCTAAATTTAAACATAAATTGAGCTCAACTTCCACGATTAACACACCCCTAATGTTAATGACTCTATGTTATCCTTATTCGATTTAAATTTGACTTCTTTTAAGAAGAAAAGGCTCATTTGACTTTTAAAAGGTGAAGCTACCTTGTGATATCGGAATTCGTGTAGAAACTCATTTATTGATGGACGGGGCATTATTCTTATTATGTCTTGCAAAACTGATACCATGTGTAGTAGTACCATGGATCAAATCAACAAATCGAGAAAATCAACAAAAAAGCTTCGCTCGCATGATTGCGTTCTCAGTCTCATTCTGCCAATGTTCCCATATCCCTCCAACCCAATAAAAGCCCGTCAACGCGAACAAACCAAACCCAATCACTACAACAATCTTGTTTGAAAAGAAGCCGCCGGCAGCTTTAGAAGAGGCAGGCGCAGGCGCAGGCGCAGGAGCAAAACCTTGGGTGGAAGAGGGGGTTAATGGACCCAGTGGCGATCCAGAAGCGGGTGAACTTGAGGCAGAGCCGTTACTAGGAGACGCAGGAGGTGAAACATAGGGCCTCTTTACTTGACGGGGAAGGCGCCCTTGACGTGGGAGGATTCATAACAGGGGAAGCCGCCTTTTTGGGAGGACTGTTGTTGGAGAAGGAGAACTTGGTGAAGAAGAAGCCGGAGCCACTACATTGACTTCGAGCTTCATTCCCCGGTGGCAGTGCCCGGCTGTGCCGAAAATGAAGTGCCTCTTCCCAGGTGAGTCAAGGAGATGACTGTCTTGCCGCCATTATAACTCTTCAGAGGGCTGCTCGCTTGGCACGAATCAAAGTTGGCCTTTGTCACGTCCAGGACATTATGCATGGAAGAGTACTGGAAAACTGCTCCATTTTGATCAACAAATTCCAACATTTTCGTATACATTGAAACCAAGAGTGGATATGGTTTATGATGGAGTTCAAAATGGTTGAAGAGTGAAAAAAAGATTCAAATCGAATGATACATTAATTAAGATTGTTGTTGGCGGGCGTCTAGTAAATAAGAAACACCTTCCGGAAGAAAAATATAAAGATCACATATATATAAGAGACGTACATACTTAAGTTGTCTGAAGGTGCGAGAGGACCATGAACCAAAGTCGGTCTCTTCATCCCATCCACCACTGGTGGGCTGCCAACGCTGATATGTGCAGCAAGAGCAGCTTCACCTGGGAAGGCGTGTTCGAACCAGTCGCCTAGATTCTGACTCGCCGATCGACCGAGCTCTAGACATATATACTCAAATCCGACTCTGAACTGTCTCGTACCGTCGCCTTCGCTCGACTCGCGCCCGAACACGTCCAAACTGTTCACGTTCGTGAGCTCCTTCGCCCAGCTCATTCGTTAGCTCGAAACTAGCTCGATTAGAAGTCAAAGTTCGCACCTCACTTAAAAACGTAGGCCAACAACCTTGAAGTCATCAAGGCGAATACTTATCATCTCAAACTATCTTAGCTTCTTTGTTAATATATTTCATATATATATATATAATATAAAGATTATATTATTATATTATTTTATCGAGCTGAATTATGTAGCCAGAGTTCTAGTTACAACCGAGTCGAGTCGAATCAAACACGACCTTTCCTCAAGCTCGACTTATAAGATCTCGAGTTCGAGTCGAGCATTTAAATATCGAGTTTTGAAGTCGAGTTAAGTCGAGCCAAACACTAAATATTGTTAGGTCTCCCGCATTAATGGCGTTGAAACAAAGCAAATGAATCCCGTAGCAAACAACTCTGTATACGACCTCTTAATTTAACAGATTTTGAAACAGGAAAATGGGTCTCAAATATAGAAGATGATGATGCATGCCCATCTTCGGTGAATGTATGTATATGTATTTATAGATCACTTTTAAAACACACAATGTTCTTGAATTAGTTAATCACGAAATTATGCAGATATTGTCTAGCCAACTTGGAAGGAGTTGTCGGTCGATTATCACATAATAATAGATAGAGCAAACGTGGAGAAAATATTGATGGTGGTGGATCATAATCGGAGAATGACCTTTTTTTAATTAACTTGTCCTTAAGACTTCTTTGCCTCACAATGTACTAATTATTAATATAAGATGTTTCCTACCATATGGCTGTAGGAGTACTTGACGTAACAAAAGTTTGCAGAACATGTTCATAGCATAGGTTCATTAAGGGCAGATTTATCAAATATCCGAACACTTAATGCATGCAGCCTATAATTTGGGCATCCTGATAAACAGGTAATTAGCGCTCCTAAGCCTACAAGCCGCTTCAGGAATAAACATGTAATCATGAACACCTCAATCAAGGGATAAAAAATACTTACCTAAAAAAACCGATCGATTGAGTGGGGCATCTATTATATTGCGTTGAAAATACTCATTCTCAACATCTAATTTGCAAATAACCATAAACCAGCTGAGTTGGCGTAAAAACCTGATCATTTAAACGTGTCGCGGTAAACGAATTGTCATAAAAACAAACGACAATTAGTATAGAATTATTATAGCAAGTTTTTTCTTAGAACAGGTCAAATCCATCATTAATTCAGCATGATAGAAAGACGTCGATGATATCCGTTGAGAGTCGTGGACAACAAATTCGAACAGTTTCCAAAGCTCTTGCGCTCCTAATTTGCAAGAAATTCACCGTTCCCACTGCATGTTCACAACCTTCAAAATTCAAGACAATCTTCTTTTACGGTCAGTTTAGTTAGTATGAAATTAGAGTAAATGAAAAATTAATTTCATAACAAAAAATTCAATTAAATGAAATGACATTTAAAAATTTAAATTTATATGTTTAAATAGCAAAAAAAATAAAATGAAAATAAAATATTTCTTTTTCATGAACGTGTGTCTCCTAATATTTTTCTAATTTTTTTATTTTTCATAAGAAAATATTACTGTATAAAATTTTTACATAAAGTTAGTTTAACTAAAATTAAAATTTTATTTAATTAAATATCAAAACATTTAAATACAAGAAAATTTTTTACCCACAAAATTTAAATTTTTTTCATATAATTTTAGGAGAACCAAAAAGACACTAAGTCTCTTAATTTTGAGAAAAATGGAGTACAGTGGACAAAAGTTTCTCCACATGTTTTTAGTACAAGAAAATTTTAAAAACTAATATATATTTATCTTTAAAAATATTTAAATATAACAAGATGAACTTTTCTCCACTTTTTACCCGTAACAAGAACTTCACCCTTCCCATTTCATTTTCACAACCTTCAAAATTTCTTAAGATGATCTTGTGGAGAAAAGTGGAGCGAGAAAAGAAAAATAAGCAAAATTTTCTCCACGTTTTTTTTTTTCAAACACTTATTATATATATATTATTATATATATAATATTATTGTATATGTGTATGTTATTATTTTCAAACACAAAATAATTTTTGTAATGAGTACTCTTTTATTAGGATCATTATTATTATTATTATTATTATTATTATTTTATATATATATATATATATATATATATACACACACACACACATTTCTCCTTTTCCCAAAACTATTCAGTCCACAATTTACGCAAACATATATTTTAATGGTTGTAAATCTTAAGAAAATTTCTCACAGTTAAAAAGTCTCGTATCTTTCCATACACATGTCTTGACTAGTTAAATTAAAAATAATTATATTTTTCATTGTCTCGTCAAATCGGGGAGTAATTTTTAGTGACGCCACTATGGGCACACCTCCCATGTGCACCAAGACAGGACGTTTCTAGTCACCACCGCACGTGCGTACGCCCAGGATCATGCAAATACTTCTTCTTATTTCTTTTGCATGCAATCATTAATATTAATTCTATTTTTAAAGCATTCGGTCATCAAGTTTGAGCTGGTCAGTCCCGGAAACTTTCTCAACCTTCACTTTTTCCTCTCCTCCACCTTTGTCTTACACGTGTCCTCCTCCTCCAAGTTCAATTCTCACACGACATAAATTTCAATGCCTTGGGCTCTGATCCAAGTTCCAAAACCGAACAGGGGAGCTTGTACCTGCACAGGCTAGTTTGTGGCACAATACCAAAGTATCCATGACTGCTTCGGTGATCAGCTGGTTTGCCACCCTTCTCCTCCTCTCCAATGGCGCCTTGATCACCCTCCAACAAGAGGAAGGCCCGGAGTTGAACAATTGCTTCCCCTCGGCCGGCAACTACACTCCCAACAGCCAATACGAGACCAACCTGCGGAGGATTCTCCTTCCCTCCTTGGCCTCCAATGCCACCCTCAACTACACCAGCTACTACAGCACCGTTGTTGGCCGAGGCGCAGATCAAATCTTCGGCTTCGCCCAGTGCATGTTCGCATCCTCCGTGGACGACTGCCGCAATTGTCTGAACAGGTCGGTCACAGCTATCACCACCGTTTGCTCCAACAGCCTACAAGCTTACATTCGTTACGAGGACTGCATCCTTCGCTACTCCAATCGTTCATTCGTCTCCCAGCTCGATACTTCCATTAGCATACACTATGTGAACCCGGACAATGCAACAGACCCTGCTCTGTTTCTACAGCGGATGGGAGATTTGATGAGAAACCTGTCGACGGAGGCGGCTCGATCGCCATCAAGATTGGCAGCTTGGAGTGCTCCCCTCACCAATGTGCAGAGAATCTATGGATTGACAGAGTGCACCAGAGACATATCTAGTTCTGATTGTTTCACCTGTCTGGATGGTGCAATCCAGAGGCTCATCAGCAGGATCGGTGCCAGATTTTATTTCCCAAGTTGTAACCTACGGTACGAGACTACTGCTTTCTACCCGGCGGATGGGCTGACTCCTCCACCTCCTGACCCTTCCTCTCCTGGTTCCGATAATACTTCACCTCCACCGAGAGAATCTAGCCCTGATCAATCCATCCCCAATGGACAAGGTTTGTTGGTCTTTGCATTTATGTTGCATGTATGGCATCAGTTCATCAATTGTTATGACTTCAGATCACGTTTTGCTTTCAACGGTTGCTATTGCAGCAGGTAACAGCAACAACAGAACAAGAAACATCATAATCGGCGTAGTTGTGGGTACTGCATCGCTTTTAGTGATCGTGATCATATTCGTCTGGTGGTTGGCTAGGAGGAACCGTCATGTGGGTGGACTTATAGGTAAGTTCCAGATTTTTTATGTCTAAATTTTGCACCATAAGTTTCAACCCTGGAAGATGTATATATATTAACAAGTTATCTTTGCGAATTTGTTGTAGCTGAATCGAAGAGCGAGAGTACTATAGATGAATCGAAAGGTTTTCTATTTGATCTGAATGAAATCAGAGGAGCAACAAACGACTTCTCCGAAGCAAACAAACTTGGGCAAGGTGGATTTGGTCCCGTGTACAAGGTAGCATACATGCATCTGTTAGTGACCAAATATTATCGAGAATTTAGTTTTACCCAATCAATATTCAAAAGTTATAATATGTTTCTATGGGCAGGGAACGGTCGCAGATGGGCGGCAGATAGCAGTGAAAAGGCTTCTAGCCAGTTCTAGCCAAGGCATAACCGAGCTAAAAAATGAAGTAGCTTTGCTTGCCAAATTGCAGCACAGGAACTTAGTCAAGCTGCTGGGCTGCTGCCTCGAAAACCAGGAAAAGCTCCTCGTTTATGAATTTGTCCCCAAATCTAGTCTTGACAAGTTTCTTTTTGGTTCGTCTCCTTGGCCCTTTCATTGGCTGCCATGTTCTTCGTAAGCACCACTGACTATAAGATGATCACCACGTATATGTATCTTTGTCATTGCAGATCCAGTGAAAAAAATGAGCTTAAATGGGATTTGCGGTTCAAAATTATTGGAGGAATAGCTCGAGGTCTATTATATCTCCATGAAGATTCTCGACTGAGGATCATTCACAGGGACTTGAAAGCTGGCAACATTTTGTTGGATGGGGAGATGAATGCTAAAATATCAGATTTCGGATTAGCAAAGATTTTTGGGGCAGACCAGACTCAAGGCAACACGAGTCGAATCGCTGGAACATTGTAAGTACATATTTTACATTGACAATGTTGATATGGAATCCAGATTATAATTATGCTACTCTCTGTGGATTAGTCATGGATTAGTACAGTGTAAATGTGATATTTTTTATAATTGTTTGTTAGACGTAGAAACTGACTATTATTAGCATTGCCTAATTTAAAATAAGCTAATCTATAGTCCATAGAGAAGCCGAACTTTCCTAACAAACTTGTATGAAGTTGGGACAAAAGAATTGGTCAGTTCAACTGTCAAAAAGTACGGAAAGACTGATCGGTTGGCTATGAAAGTGATTAAAGATTGTGGCAGCTTTTATTCAACACAACATAGCGGACTTTTCAATTACTTTTCTAGATGAATACATCCGTCTGAATCACGATAAAGATTTGATATTGCAGATACGTATGTGTCACTCATAGCTTTCCATTTTTTTCTTTTCAACGTTAACCTCATCGGTGCAGTGGATATATGGCCCCAGAATATATCCTGCATGGCCAGTTTTCAACCAAATCAGACGTGTTCAGCTTTGGAGTTCTAGTTCTGGAGATCGTCACAGGCCGAAAGTGCTCTGGCTACAGTGAATCTGGAAATTCCATAGATCTTTTAAGCCATGTATGTATCTCATATGATAAAGATTGAAAGTTGTACAGAGCTCATTAACAAGGAAATCTAACCATTTTCATTGTGATCGAATTGTGTACAAATACAGGTTTGGAGACATTGGACAAATGGAAGTATTGCCGAGAGTATAGATGAAACCCTCAATGGTTATCCTGTTAATGAGGTGGTAAGGTGCGTTCACATAGGTCTTTTATGCGTTCAAGAAGATGCAACGGAGAGACCCACCATGTCAAATGTTGTTCTCATGCTTAGCAGCCTCTCCCTTACACTTTCTGCGCCTTCGCCCCCAGCATTCTGTTCTAATTTTACATCAAACAACAGCTACTCTTCTCCATCTCCATTATGGTCTTCTCACAAGAACATCAGGGAACCTGCACTGAATGAGGTATCAGTTAGTGATGTGCTATATCCACGCTAAAATATAGATTAAGCTATCGATTATTAGGTGTATTCTACCGCATACATTGCACGGGTTTTTATTTCTTGTAAAAGTTGGTAATACTTAGAAATAAGTATTATTCCCTGGAGTTTTTGTACAAGTTGATTATACTTCATTATCATATATTCTTTTTATATTATTAGCATAAATACCGTGCTATGTGTGGCCTATTTTTAAAATAGTTTCCAATTTTATAAATAAACTTTAAATTGAATGATCATGATATGATCAATTTGAATTATAGAGATAAACTTCCAATTAAATGATGAGATAAATTATAATAATTAATAATTTGTTTTTATTTTGTTGCATTTTAGTTGGTTTAATTTTTTACTTTTCATTTGAACATTATTTAATTAATAATGTTTTACTTTTATTAATAACTAAGCAAGATTTTGTATCATGCACAACTTATATTACATATAAACTACTATAAGATATAAGATACACTGTAATAATCTATATTATTATATATAGATCTTGATTAATTTTGATTTTAATAATAATTCCTAATTGAATAAGAAGATATAGTATAATAATTCCTAATTGAATAAGAAGATATATTACTATAATAATTTGATTTATTATTATTATTATTTATTTTTGTTATATTTTAGTTGGCTAAATCTCTACTTTTAATTCGAGGTCAACAGTGAGTTCACCTTTTATTAATAAGAGTATATAATAATGATAGTTAATGTATCGATCCACTATTAAATCTCGAAATATATTTTACTAATTATAAGTTTTATATTAAATTTGATTATATAGCTATTATTTTAATATATTTCAATTTATAAACATAATTGAAACTCATAAGCACATTCAAATTATTGAAAATCCTAAACATATTCAAATTAATATAATGGATCTTATTACATTTGGTATTAGATGTAGAAGTAATTATTTGGGATCTTACATTTCTCCAACTTTAAAAAAATTCTATTTTTAGAATTCTTTTCTATGACTTATGACTCGTAAACCTAATCTGCAAGATGTTCTATGGCTGACACTAATATTTATTATAACGACATTGTAACAAAAACAAATTGATAGGCACAATCATGTCTTACTCACTAATGAATTAGATTTTTCCCGGTAAACATTGAACACGAGATTAATTATTTAGAGATCTTATAGGTACATAAAACCTCTTTAAATTTATAAATATTTTATTATATATTATTATACTTTTAAAAAATTAATATATTCTGATTAAGAATATTATTACTTATGTAGAATTCAAATCATTTAAATTTGAAATTTAAATATATTATTTTAGAGTACAATCTTTTAATAAAAAACAATTTGGAGTGCAATCCAACTCAATATTTTTTCAATATGTATAAATTTTCAAAAAATTAGTATACGTTGTTTAAGTTAGCATTTAAATCTTAAAAATATGTTTTATAAGATTTATGATTTTAAAATATTGAATTTATTTTTAATATTATATTTCAAGATTGAAAAAATATACATCATTTAGAAGATTTTAAAGTTATCTTTATTTGGTTAAAATATATTAAAATTAGTTTTATTTCATAGCTAGATTTATACGAAATTATAGAACTTAATTCAATAATGTTGTATTTATCTATAATAAAACTTTGAATACGAGGAAGATTATTATTTATTTTGGAAGATTTGAAATAATATTTTAATTATTGCCACAGCTAAACAAATCGGCTAATAGAATTGACCAATTTTTATTAAAAAATATTTTTCGCATGGCAAAAAATGGCTCTTTTAAATATAGATATAGATGAGTAGATAAATAGAAGAGAATTGTTGTGCAGAGATTGGGCTATGATTTTTTGTTTTGCATAAAAAAATATTTATTCCACAAAACTAGCTTCAAGGAGTTGACAATTCCAACAACAGGTACGTATTTATTATAAATAATTATTATTTTATTACATGCAGGCAAGAAAGTAGTATATAAGATTCATGTGAGAACATGACACTAATTTTATTAGTCGATTATTTTTTTAATGCCATCGTGGTCAGATCATCTGGGATCAACAATACAAGACAATATCCGGACCAACTACAACACCAGAGCACAAGAATTGGCAGATTTAGATTTCATAAGATTAATTTTGATCTAAATAAAAAAAATGACCAAATGTTAATTTTAGGAAAAAAATAAAATATACTGGAAATGGATCACTTAGAATATTCCTTTCTTATGTTTAGTTAGTTTAAATTTCAAGAATACAAATTAGTTCGGCCCAGCGAAAAAAATTGCAGCAAAAGTAACCGGGGGAGGCCGTAGGCCAAAATCTTATATTATTAGGATATGAGATGAAAAGTGACAAAACCATATATACTATTTCAACGTACCATGAACATATATATATATATATATATACTAAACTCTAAATCTAATACAAGTTTCCAACTCCATGCTTTCCTTTTTTTAGTTAGAAGTCTTCGATTCCATGTTTTAGTTGCCGACATGTTACGCGTTGGCGACTCATTATGGCCCTCACGAAGCTTCCCAACTCACTTCTTCCACACATATTGTTTGCCAAACTTTCAAACCTTTCCTCTCCGCGGAGACCGCCAGATGATTAGTTCTCCTTCCCCAAAGTCAACGAAAACCAATTCCAATCCCAAGGTTGTCTTGCCAATGATATCCAAATCCAAAACAGGAGGGGTGTTTGATTGATAGCAGCCATGTACATACATGCAATTGCTAATCTTGTCACTGCTAAATCATCCATGACTCCTGCACTTTTCTGGTTCGCAGCCCTTCTCTTTTCCAACGGCGCCTTGATCACTCTCCAACAAGAGCAAGGCCCGGTGTTGTGGTGGTGCTTCGACTCGGCCGGCAACTACACTCCCAACAGCCTATACGAGACCAACCTGCGCAGGACCCTCCTCCCTTCCTTGGCCTCCAATGCCAACATCAACTTCACCACCTACTACTACACCGCCGTTGGCCGAGACCCAGACCGCATCTTCGGCTTCGCACAGTGCATGTCCGCGTCCTCCCTGGATGGTTGCCGTACCTGTCTCAACCGGTCGGCCACCGAAATCACCAACCGCTGCCCCAACCGCATACAAGCTTTCATTCGGTACGAGGACTGCACCCTTCGCTACTCCAATCGGACGTTCGTCTCCCAGCTCGATACTTCCTACTACATACACTATAGGAACAGTGCCAATGCAACAGAGCCTGCTCTTTTTTCCCGGCAGCTGGGGAGTTTATTGAGGAACCTGTCGAGGGAGTCGGCTCAATCGCTGTCAAGATTCGCCGCCGGCAGCACCTTGTACACCTATTTGAGCAATATCTATGGGATGACGCAGTGCACAAGAGACATTTCTAGTATCGACTGCATCACCTGTCTGGAGCAGATATTCAATAGTCTTGACAACAGGGTTGGTGCTAGATTTTATTTTCCGAGTTGTAGTGTCAGGTACGAGATTTATGCCTTCTACCCGGCCGATGGAATGACTCCCCCACCTTCTCAACCTTCCTCTCCCCCGCCTTTAATTCCTAACGAAGCTTCACCTCCACCAGCTGAATCTAGCTCTGATCAGTCCAACCGCGGTGAACAAGGTATGCTTCATATGTTGGTGTTCTTCGTCTACATCTTCAGATCATGATTTTGGTTATGTATAACAATTGCTATATATTGCTGCAGGGAACAGCAACAACAGAACGAGAAATATCATAATCGGCACAGTTGTGGGTGCCGCATTGATTTTAGTCGTCGTGGTCTTATTCGTCTGGTGGTTGGCAAGAAGAACGTCTCAGGGTGGAGTTGTAGGCAAGTTGCAGACATTGTTTTTGTCATAGCTTTCACCTTATATACATAAGGAAGGAAGGTGGATAACTACTAACTGGTTATTTTCTTGATAAATAACCTGTAGTTGAGGCGGAGAGCGAGCCAATCGACGAATCCAAGCCTATGCTATTTGACCTTAATGAAATCAGAGCGGCAACAAATGGATTCTCCGAAGCAAACAAACTTGGGCAAGGTGGATTCGGTCCAGTGTACAAGGTAAATTCATAGAGTCATATATAAACTACCAATATCACCTGTTGCTGATACTAAGACATCTCAATGGTAGTAAGGGATAATCTTTATTATGTTTACATTCTGTTGGTAGGGAACTCTCGGAGATGGGCAACAAATAGCAGTAAAGAGGCTTCTGGCCAGTTCAAGCCAAGGCATAACAGAGCTAAAAACGAAGTGGCTTTGCTGGCCAAATTACAGCACAGGAACTTAGTTAAGCTCATAGGCTGCTGCCTTGAAAACCGGGAAAAGCTTCTCGTATACGAATTCGTCACAAACACTAGTCTTGAGAAGTTTCTTTTTGGTTCGTCACCTCCTAATTTTCTGTTATTGACCATCATCTTCTTCATACAATTCAAAGTAATTATCCCCCATCCCTGTTTGATATTGATGCAGATCCAGTCAAAAAGAACGAGCTTAAATGGGATTTCCGGTTCAAAATTATTGGGGGAATTGCTCGCGGTCTTCTATATCTTCACGAAGATTCTCGGCTTAGGATCATTCACAGGGACTTGAAGGCTAGCAACATTTTGTTGGATGGGGAGATGAATGCCAAAATATCAGACTTTGGCCTGGCAAAGATTTTTGGGGCTGACCAGACACAAGGCAATACTAGTCGGATAGCTGGAACTTTGTGAGTACATATTTTGTTATATTTGATATAAACCCCATTCTATGCATGCTAAACTGGAGTTAGGTGTTAATGGACTAGAATATAATATAAAATGAAGAATTCTATTTTACCTATCAGCTTTTATGAATTTTATATTAATTTTTTAGTAAAGTCAATTTTCGAAGAATGAAAAAGTCGTTGGCTTCTTTTTTTAAAAAACTAGTTGCCAGTTGGCGATGAAATCAATGGTTTGGCTCATTTTCAGTTCATCTGTCGCCAACATAGAATGGACTTGGCCAATTCTTTTTAGATGACTGCATCTGTCTAAATCTTTATATTTGCAGATACATTCTTTTCAAAGCATATTTGCAGATACCAACTAATAGCTAGCATCTTTTTTTTAAACAATAATCTCATTGGTGCAGTGGGTATATGGCCCCGGAATATGCCATGCATGGCCTATTTTCGACCAAGTCGGATGTATTCAGTTTTGGAGTTTTAGTCATGGAGATTGTTACCGGCCGAAAGAACTCGGGCTACAGTGAATTTGGTACTTCTATAGATCTTCTAAGCCATGTATGTATCTCATACAAGTTATTGCAAAGACTAGAAGTTCTATACGGCTAATTACGAGGAAATATAAATAACTATTATTGTCAATTAATACAGGTTTGGAGACACTGGACAGATGGAAATATTACGGAAGTTATAGATGAAAGCCTTGATGGATACCCTGTGAATGAGGTGGTAAGATGCGTTCACATAGGTTTTCTATGTGTTCAAGAAGATGCAACAGAGAGACCCACCATGTCAAATGTTGTGCTCATGCTTAGCAGCCAATCGCTTACCCTTTCTGCACCTTCACCCCCGGCATTCTACTCTTTAAGATCAGACGGCAGCTACTCTTCTCCGATTCAATCAGATTTTTCTCGCAGAAATATCAATCCAGAATCTGTCAATGAGGTGTCGGTTAGTGATATGTATCCGCGTTAATGATTTGCGCAGAATAAAGTTTTAGTTGCTTTGATTTCGACAGAAAATTTGTTTCCTCCACATAGCTAGCTTCAAGGTGAAAATTATACCATCAACGACTATGTACTTACATGAGGCAACAATATTGGCGATTCTTCCATGTATAGTCAAGTTTGTTTGGCTTCTCCTGCTTCTTCTACCTTATACCAAAACCCAAACGGTGTTAGAGCATCAATCTTAAGCTAAGATATATACAATTACAAATAGTAAAATTTTAGATGACTAGATATCTTTTTTACGTCAATCCTCCTTTTGTCTGGATTTGGGATACAACTGCTCAACTAAATAAATGTTATAACCGACGCCAATCCTTATCTGGGCTTGGGATACAACAGCTCAACTACAAAAAATGTCATAACTACCGCCCATGAAAAAATACGATTTAAACATTTTTGAAAGACGACTACCCAACTGCTAAAGACGCTCCCACCCTGCTTTGTACCAGATTCCTTGCAACAATATCACCACAAAAATATTAACATACAGCCAAAGCTAAGAAAAGGCAATCAATGAAAATTATAGTAATATAGTATGGTCACCGCCCATATTGCAGCCCAAGAGGGAAATAACGTGTGCCATAAATCCAGAGTGCTCCATCACTGCAACCAAGTTTTATCCCTCCGTACATAAATCCAATCTATATGCCAGGTTCCTTAGAACAATATTTCCATCATCAATGGTCGCCATCAAACAAGAACAACAGTAACTTAGATCAGTTTAGTGATATTTTCTAACAATCAGAGTATGATGGTCACTCTACAACCAAGTTTTTAATGCCAAAAGATCCCCTCCCTTCTGCAAAAATGAGTTGTAGACAACTACGGTGTAAAATTCCAGACGCAATTGAGTTGTTCTTAGTAAGAATCTTATCATCCCCTCTATAATCGCACACATCCTCTGCGATATTTGCAAATATAATTGTCATTAAGTGCTACTAACTACATCTTTTAAGGAAGAATAACAAAAAAGATAAAAGAAAGAGCAACCAAATTTAAATAATTGTCTTGTGCGACCTGGATATAAAAAGGCATTCCCTTAAACCCAACTTCATGCAAGAGCATGCAAGGTCTCTTAATCCTTTCCAAAGCAAAATAACTAAATTACTAGTGCTATTGCATGCAGTAACAAAAAACATAACACAGCATAACCCCCAACTTTTTAAATAATTATCATTACCATCATCCATAAAAAGAAACCATCAGACCCATCTAAAGACATCCCAGCTGCTCATGCATTTCAACTCCATTCTGTACCAAGTTCCTGCAACATTATAGCCGTAAATAATGTTAACATACGATCTCAACTAAACTGTGACAATTAAAACAACATAGTACTACCATTTGTTGTGGCCAAAGGAAAAATGACATGCCATCACCGTTATAGAACGCTCTATTAACATAAACGAGTTGCACTTCCTCCTCACGTAATTTAACTTGTGTCAGGTTCGTTGCAACAATATCAACACAAATAATGTTAACAAATGGAGAAGTCAGTAAATTGGATTGAATTTGCTGACAATTAGATAGCAAACTCACTGATCACCAAATTTAGCAGCCAAAAGACAAGATAAGTGTAATTTTGTATGATACAAAGTTGTAATTTGTATGATACAAAGTGCCCAACACAACTAAGTTGCTCTAAAAGAAACAATAAACTTTAGTTCCAAAAAATAACTTTTTGGACCAAGATATTGTAAAGGAAGTAATTCAAGAACAAATAGAGCCGTTTCTACTTCAAGAACAGATATAAAGAAATATTAGTAAAATAAAAAATGGTTCAGAAGTCGCTATGACTCAATCGTTTAAAAACAGCTTCTTAGTATAGAGATCCAAAAAAAAAAACATAAAAATAAGAACTCTTCGAAACATCAAAAAACAGAAAGGCAAAAAGAAATTCAAGATATGTACGAAGCAGACCAAAATCAACAAACAAGGAAATTTTCATGAAGTAAACCCCGGCATCGTGTCGGCAATGCGGTCATTAAAGTCCCATAAAGCCTCCATGGTTGCATCATGCCCGCACTGCGCCACCAAAAGCCTCCAAATTTCCAGAAAAAAAAGGGGAAGAGCAAGAGAAAGAGAGGGAAAGAAGGAGAGGAACATAGATATATATAGAGAGAGAGAGAGAGAGAAGAGAGGACGAGGAAAATGAGGAAGAAGAAGAGCGAGAAAGAAAGAGATCGGTGGCGGGAAACTCAAATTGCAGGGTATTATCGGTTAAACGCGCCGCAACCGCGTTCATTTAGCAACGCCGTTTCCCCGACGATCATATTTTTATACATAAATAAACGCGGTCTTGTTGGGCCGCGTCCAGCCCACGCATCCTATTGGTTCTACGGCCCATCACGAAATAAAGCCCACCGATGCTGGACTTGGACCGATTCCTATCTATCGCTAAACTCTTAACTTGGTTTGTTTGTTTTGCAGTACAAATACAAAATAGTTTAAATTCTGATCTTCCTCGTCTTATCTCGTTAGTTTCTCCCGGTAAGGTGTCGATAATTATGATGTTGATAACTTGATATATATATATATATATATATGTGGTATGTTCCAGTTAAGAGATGGCTATGCATCCACTCTGCTCCTCTGCTTATTAAGGAAGCATTATAACATATGTTTGTCATGCAAGGTTAAGAACAGAAAGAGTACATTTTCCGCAACGCATGAGCCGAACCTTGCTCCAAACTGATCTAGTCTTACGTAGCATAGCAACCAAGTGTCATATTTCAATTGAATGATATTGACAAAATTCCTTCCTTCAACAACTTATTTAGAAAGAATTCGTTGGGCTGTACCGGCATGTATAATATATATGAATTTTATTTAAAAAGCTTAAAAAATCTATGATTTTGTTTGACATGTGTGTCAATATTACATATACATGCAGAAAATTCCATCCATGAAAAAATGATCCAAAATTCATGGTGGTCACCTGCGGTGGTACATCTTTCTTTCTCCGTTTATCATCAAGTAAACAACGGAGAACATATCACTTGGCTGCATAGATGAAGCCTCTGTTCTGGCCATGGCTCAGCGCAAGCATGCTAAACAAGATCCTATCCCTGTGTGGCACTTGACAAATGTAGTGCACTAAGGGCCGCCGGTGATACGGCGGGACTTGATGAACTTGTCCGAGAAGTCGACGTACTTGGTCCATAACGGCCGGAGATGGGGGAAGGCGATGTCTAGCCATGGCTTGGCCCTGCCATTGAAATGCACCACCGCCGCCCTTTGAGCATCGGCGGCGGTGGTGTTCTCTTGATACCCAAGTCCCAGCATATGCCAAAAGGGGTTTATCACATGAACATGTCCATGGAATGCTATTAGCCCTGGCGGCAGTGTCCCCAACTGCCACAGGCTCAAATCCGACTCCAAATTCTGCACATCAAACCATCAACTGTTAACAAACACATTCTGATTGTGATCATAAAACTAGTTTGATGTTCTTTCTGAGCGGGTATTGCGAAATTTGGAATACCCTTTGCAGCCAGTGATGGTAAGTTTGGCTAATGTTGGTACTTCTCCATGCGTCCAAGTCGAGAATGTTCATGCCATATGCCCAAGCGCACTCGCCGGGATCGAAATTGCTTGATATCAGGGGATGTGAGAAGTTCAGATAGCTACTGAATCTCTTGGACATGACAAACTTGTCTCTACCTCTGCACGTCTCAACTGCTCCATTCACCTTCCCCTTCAAGTCAATATCCCACAGAGGTGAAAGGTCGCTCTGTACCACAATGTCATCGTCCAGAAACACCACTTCTTCAAGCTCGGAAACAGCTGCGACATCACCACGTTATACCATTTAAATTGTGAGTCAATATATAAGAAGTGATCAATGTCAATCAGTGACAATTAATTTGAAGCATCACCTCTGGGAGATTGATTCTAATGTGGTTCATGATGTTGTTGTACTTGGGACTCAGAGCTTGGAGCTTGGCAGCGACCACAGTTGGCTTCTCGGTGGCATTGGCGACAATGGCAGAAGACCCACCGCGAAACTGGGATCGTACCCTCTGATCCTTCTCCATAGCTTCAAGCACGGGGACTTTCCCTTTAGTGAACCAGTCGAAATGGTGCAGCCCCTTCACCTCCAGAATAGCAGAGGAAAGCGGGTGGAGGGAGAACCAGGCCTGCATGGGAGCGTACGTCTTCCGGTCTGTGATGATGTGGAGTACCACCTTGTTGGGTTGGAGAGAGTTCTGTACGAGGGAGTTGGCCACGACAGATGCGGCGAGGATGTTGTCGGAGGCAAGCACAAAGTGGTAGAATGAGTTGTCGACGAGGGCCGGGACGTCCTCGGCTGGCGGCAACTGCAGCCGGGCGTCGGCATTGATGGAGTGCTCCTCGGCCAGCCTAAGGGCCAAGCAATGGAGCTGCTTGGGGATGCTACTGGAAGCTACATGGCGGTACAAATACTCTTGTATCTTGGCCGTCCTCGCTTTTTGCTCCAATTGTGTGACCTGCAACAACCAAATGTTGAAGAACAGTTGATTAATTTCTGCACGAAGAAGATTCATTTACATGAGGTAAATCTCAACAAGTACCATGGCTTTTAAGGTGGAAGCGAAGGTTTTAGCGTCTGACTGGTTGGTTTTCATTTGTGTGATGAAATCTTGTAATGTTTCTGGGATTTGAGGTACATCATTCCCTCACCTTCAAGAACATTGTACATCTCCTCTGGAACATCCTATTACAAGATAAACTTGCTTCAGAATGACGGTGTGTGAACATAAACCAATGCTTGCATTACTAAACTAGTTATAAATCAAGCAGATTATATGTGCAGGGTGTGACTATAAATACGTACACTAGAGCCATGTCTTCTTCCCCATAGCCTAGGTCCCAACCTCTGCCCCATGCATCCTGCCACAAGCCAATTACCTCACCACATCAAATGACATAAAATAACAATGAAACAGGTGCGAGCAGTTTAATCAAACTGAAAAGGGAAGAGACTAACCGATGGAAGAACAGGTAGCCTCTCCATCGAGCGAATCCATGGCAGTTAACACGAAGACAAGCCGAAGCAGAAACGTCAGAATGAGAAGGAAGTAGAACAGCGTTCGATATGACACTTTTCGGCCGCCTGCCTTCATCTTTGCAAATTCTCGCATTCCCTTCCCAGGCAAGACGGTGACATGTCTCAAGCTAGGCGATATATGAAGATGCATTTTGATATGCCACAAAGCAGGGAATAGAAACCAGATAAACAACCTTCAATTCCTGGTTTCTTTTGGCTTCAGAAAGTCTCTCTAGGCTTAGAGCAAGAGTTCAGAGGACGACCCATTAGAGGAATTAATGGGGAAGGGTTAAGGTGGAGGAAGTGAAAGTAGAGGGTTCCGGATGGTAGCTGAAAAATGTTATAATCCACCTAACTTTGCTTCCATTGCAGACTAGTATCTACCGCCTCTGTTCTTACGGGCATGTTTTTTTCTGCAATTGAACGTTTGTTCAGAGTGGTTGCGATGCAGACATGGGACTAAGAGAGATAGTGATGGACCTGTTCATTTCTGAAATAGAGAAAGTGATGGAGTTGGTGGTGAGATTTTGGAGGTCTTCTAAAAACTTGGGAGTTAGTAACTTGATGTATGGTGCGTTGTTTGACTTGGTCTTGAAGGAGGGAGACGTAAAAGGCTCAGTCGGATTGGCTTTGCTTGCCTGTATAATGAAGACACACTGTGCTTATTTCTAATTGGAATTAACCAGGAACTGAATGTTTGTATCTCAAGTAGTAGTATTAATCGGTTGTGCTGTTGATGGGACTTGGATCTCACAAATTGTCCTCTGTGAAAGGTGGAACCTTGGCATTGGTAGACCTATAAATGACTCAAAGGAGATTTTTTTTTGGTCGAGGAGATTACTCATTAGAGATTTTTTGCTTTTACAAAGAAACAAAACTACTCACTAGAGATTTCTTTTCCTCCCAAACTACTCAGCGTTAGAGGTTGATTACACCATATGTATACTTGACCATTTCGCCTTTTTGGCAAGAACATTGATACCATCAAGTCACTGATGCGGGATGAAGAGAACACAACTTCATTATTCGCCTCAACGGCTTTGGAACGCTCCTATTGAGATTCTATATCTTCATAGAAACAGCCCAAATGAAAATTTTAACAATTTCTGTCCTGGCTACTCCGGTCATTCCTTAGAAAATGTTCCTGGGCTATGCCACAGTCAATTGTTCGCGCTTAAACTACGCAGTTGTTCATAATTAAATTCAGGCGTTTCTTAAAAAAATTCCATGAAAGTACTGCCATTGATTTTGGAGGTGTGGAAAGCTACACTGCATTGCCTTGTGACATGTGAGATATATGATGGTATGATTTCTGCACTATATATCTAGTAGTTTTCCAAAATTTTCCGCAGCTTCTGTCTTCTAATTAACTTGCCGTTGCCAATTACATTATTTTCTTTGAATTTGATTTCTCCATTAAAAACGACAAGGGCTATTTGTTTGGTAGAGATTGACAACCAACAATCCAAATTTTATAAGGAGTTTTTAAACCCTATCTGAAATACCACCGGATGTGATTGGCAATTTTGCATTAACCAATTAATGTTTTTAATTCAACCAACAACCAACTGATGTTTTACATTATTGCTCACAGAAATCACTTAAACCTTTGAGTACATTTTCATATGACAAAACAAATTCCATCAAAATCCAAACATAGGCAGACATCAAGCTCTGAAAAATAAATAAGCATGAATGACTTAAACAACAAAGAATCAATTAGACCAATGCACAAAGTACTTAACACATGAACATAAAGAATGAAAAAATAAAAATAAAAAACACTGCAACTTCTTAGAATGCATATCTAGCTGAGCATCAAGATTGAAGATGAGCATGCATGCATGAAGTGTATACTAATCAAAGTAAATGGTACATCTCTTCTCCTTGGATCGAGCCAAGGCCTGCCCATCTATCCCAACCTCAACATCACAACTCGAATGCATCCGGTGGCGCTTGCTCCCCCAAGTCGACACCTTGAAGTGCACCGCCGACACTATCTCCAACCGAAACATCACCATCCCGCCGGCCCGCTCTGCCACCATCTGCCTCCACACCTCCTCCGTCACCGTCATCTCCGCGCCGGCCATCACCCCGACAATCCAAGTTGTGTTCTTCGGCGGCTGGTAGAACGGCGTCCCCGGCAGCAGCACATCCCCCACCACCTTCTCCTTGTAATACAACGACGCGTTCAGGGCGTCGTAATAGATGCCCAGGTTCTGGTTCGGGTTGCGGTCGGAGACGTTGAAGGAGACGCTCGGCTCGGGGAACGCATCCTGGGCAAGGGCCGGGAAGGAGAAGGATTGGATGTGGAAGCGGGGGCGGTGGGGGCGGAGGCTAAGCCAGAGGATGAAGGCGATGATGCCCAAGATGAGTAGGAGGAAGAGGAAAATGGCGCAGACGAACTTGGAGATGCGAGAGGTGAGGCTCTCCTTGACGCGGTAGGCGTAGTAGCGTGTCCGGTGGGATTTTACCGGCGCCGGCGCCGGCCGTCGTCTCTCGGGAGTTGGCTCCACTGTTATGTCTACGTGGTCGCCATGCCCGTATTCCATCTCTCTTGGTGCCGGCGAAGTTTATTCCAATGCGGATCTCTTTATCTGATTGATGAAGCTTTTATAAGGCAGGCTTCCTGAAGAGTATTGTAGTCTATCACAGCTTCTCAGAGAGAGCAAAGAATGTCTTGGTCAGGAGAAAAGGTGATCAGCTGCTTGTGTGGATATACAGGAGGGTGGAGATTACGGGGAATAAAGAAAATGATGGACAAGCTAGCGGTTAGTACAGCTAATTATAAAACTGCCAAAGATACTTCATAACAAGCTATTGATCATCTTTAGATTTTGAATTGCACACATATCATCTTCTTTTTCGGAAGGAATATGATCTCAGTTCAGACCGTGTGGGCAAAGTTATGTGGTATTCTGTGCTAATAGATACGTAGGAGGAAGGCGAAGATGTTAGAAACTTAGAATATCTAGAGCATGCTCAGCAGAGGAATATTTCTAAGTTGCAGAAAGCAAGTAAAGGGCGAAATGCTGGCCAACCTTTCAATAGAAGCTTTATCACAAAAATTGGGTATAGCGAACACACTATGTGATAATGAACATAAATATAATCTTCACAAGTACCACAGATAAAAATCCTGAACCTAATTTCAACCAGCAGTCCCCCGCATCAAATGCAACAAGGTGTGCTCTATTCACTCTGGTTATTCAACTCTTAGACATCGGGATCCAGTTTCATTTTCAGCTCGATCGCGGTAAACATAAAAACGTTGATCTTCCAACTTCATTGTCCTTAAACTTTCTTCCTCACCAAACCCTTCCAGAAATTGAAGCTATTACCGTCCAGGTGAAGCTCATAATATTTGTCATCATCACCAATGACCAATAAATACCCAAAAGATGTTAATCCTTCAATAGTAACTGCAACATTTTCTTTAGATCCATCGTCTCTCATGCCTTCAACATGAATCCTTTGCCCACTATGCAGCCATGTCTTGCAATATAGTGCTTCAAGAGCTCCAAAACCACCAGTCATGAACACCTCAAATATTGATTCAAACTTGTCGAAGAACAATGCCAACAAGTCTTCTCGCTGTACAACTGCTCCAGAATTCAACTTTTTTGGTTCATCGTTGAGACAAGTGGTTGGTTTACCATTATCCAGATTCAAGTCTATCCCAACAGTGACATTGAACATCTTTGACCTATATGTTGAAGTGCAAAGAATCCTCCAACTTTAAGGCCTTGCAAGTATGTGTCATTTGGCCATTTCAATTTGACGTCAAGTTGAGGATAGCCCGTTGTTGCGCATGCAGATTGAATAGCTTCTGTCACTGCCAATGATACAACATACTGCAATTGGGGTAACACGTGGCCATACTCTATCTGAAAGGAGAATGAGAACATGAGACAAACCGGTGGTGAGTCCCACATATTTTTAGAAGCAGGTCAAGTAGATATTCTATCTGTATATCCACACAAGCAGCTGAACATCAAAATATAATCTATAGCAGGTCAGATTCAAACAAAAAACATCAACAAGCAAGAAGCTTTACCTTCATACCAAAATTATTAAACTATGTGAAAGATGGAAAAGTTTTACATAACAAGTACGTCACAATTATTTTACGCTATAAATGCACCAACAATTAAATTCAACCCATTTTTAATCTCCCATCCTACTTGTAGGTTAAAACCAATCCATTATTGCAACGGGAACTGGGAGAAGTATATTTGAATGACGACATCATTTGAACCAACACATTCCCAAACGATGAATTAGAGTCCACAAGCAAGTTTGCAATATAATCCTATATGATAGCTATTAACTATTTATCAATACATAATATATCATATGTAAAATAAAATTATGAAAACCAAAATTCATAAGTTGATTAGTTTGAAGTAGGTCCGATAAAATCAGGTATAATGTCAAGTAGATAGTGTAATTAACTAACCCTTCTTTATACCAAACTCAACTCTACCCTTAAATTGAATATCAGCAAGACAAACTGCACCAGTGGGAAGATTACAAAAATTCTGGGAGACAATATCATGGGTTGAGGGCAGCCGTGGAGACCACAAGAGCAGCCGGCCAAACCTATTGGTAGTAATAGTTCCAAAGTATGTAGCAGCCCTGAATGTTTGAGAGCCTAGAATGGCAGCAGGCAGATCGCAGCGCAGGAAGACTGAAAGTCGATCTTTGCCATTAATGTTGAGATCACCGTTCTTCTAGATGTTGGCAGCAAGTTCGGCCTCTGCTGCTTCTTTGCTCCAGATTACTAATGCAGAGGTAGCCATCTTCTGAAGACAAAGTGGAGTTGTAGAGGACTTCATTAAGTTAGCATTTGATGACGCCGGGAAGCTTCTTATAGCCATAAAATATGAAACTGTTATGTTCCGAAATTTCTAATAGAGACAAACAACGTATAAAAAAAGAAGAAAAAAAACAGAGATTGTCCTTCTGGAATCTGGAATTTAAAAAATTGCCCTTAAAAACCTTGAATTACCACTGCTTACACATTAAGACCTATATATTAAATAGGAGCTTGAAGAAGGCAAACTTGAAGACAGATTTTTTCTGGCTTAGCTTTTTCCAAGACTATATGTCAAAGAATAATTTTACACCCGTAAAGATGATTTCTTTGCAACTTCTAGTATATCTTAGATTTTTTAACCGTCAGGTAACTCATTATGAAAATAGCCCTAAAAAAATTAACGATAAGCTGATTATGAAATTTTCATCATCAATTATAAAGAAAAAGAAATCATCCAAAAATTGCTCCGAAGAAAAGCAACTGCATTTTGCGAAATAGAGATTATATTAGACGAATTAAAACATAATTAATGGAGAGAATTTTCTCTTTATATGCTTGGCATAATTAAATAATGGTCACGAATTTTAAACCGGAAAATCTCTTCACAACTAGTACTATATCTTCTTCAATTTTTTCACACAGACACTGCCAAAATTTACATGGCCCAAAAACGTTCCAGAGAAAAACGTTCAGCCGTTTGCAAGAGGAATACGAAGAGCAGTGCGAAACCTCGTCAATGGGGAGGAGCAGAACAAAGCTTGCAGAGCTTTTCAAAGTTTCCAATGGTCCTCCGCTATTCGTAATCCAAGCTATAGAGCACGGCCCCTTCTAGACACGATAACGGCTTAGTTTGATTAAAAATAAATAAGTAAATAAATACATAATCTACTACTCTTCTAATAGATTTCCAGGATTAAAAATCAACACCTAAATCTCACAATAAAAATAATCCCACAGCTCAGTGAATATACGAAATATCAACACCTGCATAGCAACTATAAGTAGAGTTTTTATCATCATACATGGACTATGGAGGATGTAGCAAGCTTGTAGTTTCATCCACTTGTAAGCATCGCCCAAAGATGGAGTTTGTCTTTGCTAATAAAAAGAAATAATCTAGCCAAGGAATCCGAATTTCACCTGTTCAGGTCACCCTCCGCCGCGGCGGTGCTGCTTGGAGATTGATGAAAGGTGTTGATTGGGTAGCGTTAAAGGGGAGGAAAGCGGGAAAGGAGAGGTGTACCCATCTAAGAAAAATTATTGGGAGTGCCGCACCAGCGTGCCCCATGGCGGGGATGACACCATCAGTGGAATCCCCCAGGTGGGAATTGGGATCATTTGAAGGTGTATTTAAAGGTGCATGGATGAAGGCGTGATTAAAAAAATTCACTATGTTAAAGCCCTTGCAAAATATCATTTTAACCCGCTGGATTAAAAAAACTCCAAAGTCAAAACTCATTTAAGACTAATTTATGACTTATTTTAAATTAATTAAATTAAATAATATTATGATAATACTTAAGAGTAAGAGTGTAACACCCCGTTTCGGCTCACCCGTGAACCGACCCGAAAATGTCACCGG
>JAURVB010014332.1:0-13461 GCA_033002965.1 Piper betle | reverse complement strand
CAGAGGCCAAGGGGCAGCAGGTGAAGAAGAGGAGAAACGACCAAATAGAGGCCATGGTGAGGGTTTTAATCCCCACTCTCACGCACACTAGAGCGAGGGTGCCCTTGTTGCGCCTAGTGTGCGCTAGCACCGGGGCACACTACCTGAGCATGGTACTGTGTCGGCGAAAAACCGGGTAAAAAAGAGGGGAAAGGGGAAAAAGGAGAGATAAAGGAAGAGAATGACTTGGGATGATTATAAAATCCGACTTAGTCTATGAGGTACGCCCCACGTGGCCTTATGCTACACTAAACATCCAAAAAACATGTATGCCGACTTGGCAATTGGGGCTGACCAAAACAATTCAAGAGTGGACACGCTTAATACCCAAGCTCACAACACCATACAAAAGATCTCATTAACACTGGATTGATCAAACTAGACTGACTATGTACTATCCGGATCGAATCAAATACAAAACCGGCAAAATCGGGTGTAAAACACTGAGCCGTCGGGCTCAGTTTTACATCGAAGCTGGAATTTTAACGACCCAATGTTCCATCAATCTTCACCAATTATGTTACACTATTATTATTCAAACAAAAATCACCAACAATTATGCAGAAGTCATATACTCCTGTTATTAAGACTATCCCTTCTTATTCGTCCTATGATACTGCCTCAATGTTCCATCAATCAACCCATCTTAAACAATAAACATCCTTGAGAACATTTTAAAAAAACCAATCTTGAAGTGCATATAAAAAAACTTGAGGCATGAACATGGGCTTACATAATTCCTTGAAGTATAGAGCAAGCACAAACTAAAAGTCAATCTTAAAAACTGGTTGGTAATCTTTCTCCAAGCAAAGCAAAGGCAAAACTAAAAATTCAATTCTTCTTGATCTTCATTTACCTGACCATGACCTCACTCACAGGACATTCCATTTCTTAACAATTCTTAGAAACTCCATCTTCATAATTATTTGAGAATCTACCACGGCTATAGAAGAAGAAACAACATGGTGAAGAAAAATATGACATTGAAGATCATGATACCCAGACAAAGTTATTTGAATTGTTCTAAAGCACATATATATGAACATCATAAACAAAGCTGGCAACTTTAAGATATAAATTATTAAAATAAATATAATCTATTTGGACAATTAATTACCTTGCCCATAATCCAAATGATTGAATCTGTCAAGTAGAAAATTTACACTCAACATGAACAAAGTGAAAGAGGAGCCTATATAATGCAAATTATGACTTATGTGAAGGAAGATCTAGTTCCGATAGGTAGTGTATTATCTTCATTCCTGTAGAGGACTCCATATTGCAGTTGGGCCTAAGTTCTGATTAGCCCAATATTGAAAGATGGCCACCTAGCTACTTGGGCTTTTTAGTACATGTAAAATGTGTACGCCCATTGCACTGTTGCATATACAACATAAAATTAAGTAATAACATTTCTGATGGATTTTCTTCTTTTTGTGGTACTTTGTATTGTGTTAAAATTTAGAAAAAAGTTTAAGGGAAACTACACCTTACATATTGCTTGTATGAGCTACACGTCCAATTTAAGCTTTTTTAGTAGGTCTAACAAAATGATATTTATATTTATTAAAAATAAAGTGCATAAGTAAGAGGCTCTCAAAATTTTATCATTTTTTGACATCATTGTGACTTACTTGTAGATTTTTTTAAAATGTACTAGTTAATAGATATTTTAAAATTAAATTTTATGACAATTATTTTTTAGAAGTAAGATGAAAAGATTAGAAACATTAGATTAAATTAAAAATTTATAATTATCCTTATTATTTATTTTTCTATTTATCTCTGTGAATTTTGAGTAGTGAAACTCAATATATTGCTCTAAATAAAAATTGTAGCTTTAATACATATATATATATATATATAAAAGACTATAAAACTTATGCAACTTGCTTGGGAAAAAAACTTGTGAAACTTTAAATTTTATTTACACGGTAAGGTTTAAATAGACTAATACACAAAGAGGCATTACAAGCTACCATCAAAATTGTTGAAAGAAAAAATCAATGTATAACAGAAGTTCAAATCAAAGGACAATACCATTATGCAAATCAATTTTCTTTTTCTTTTTCTTTTTTTATAAAAAAAAATTCTGACTAATTCGTAGAGCGTGTAACATATTAATGAAGATAATATAACATCACAAAGTTTTGAAACAAACCTATGAAAGCTTTATTTAAAAAATAAAAATTATATATATAAAAGCTTTATTTGATTGAGGACCCAAAATCCCAGTCTTCAAGCTTCTCTACATGGATTATGGAGCATGATATTCCCTACACTAATATTTTATGCATAGTTTGCATTCTTGTCATCAATTTGTCCATGGAGTACTTGTTTCAGGGAAGCTTCATTATTTATTAACATAATTAACTAGTACTTACATCATTGTGGCCATTCACTTGAACGAGTATGCTTTCCTATGTCATGAAATTGCAATGTCGACGTACACACATCTAGAATATTGACCTGGATAACACTACTTAAAAAGTCTTAATATTGTGTTGGAGACCGCTAATTACAGGAAACCTCTTTTGAGTTGAACATCTTTTTTAATACAAAGGCCAAATTGAACTCTAAGGTTGAACAACATGTCTCATGTCTCCTCTCAACGCCTGGACTAGACATCAACCTGCACCACAATTATCAAATCAATAATAATTAAGACAACGGGACTAGATGATCCTAAGTGTAGTTATTTGAATTGTGTACTGCGCAATAACTCATTGAAGATGAACAAAGCATATAACATAGGAAGAAGCATGTATGATTTGGAGGGTCCAAAAGAATAGGGAGATACCACCTGCTTTGGAAGGGAGTTGGAACTTGCAGGGAGTGTGCCATTGACTGGGGAAGGTCCTGCTCAGGGAAGGTGGCTAAGATAGTGGAAGCTTCCAAATGTTGTGCTGATCTTTTTTGAGCTATGGAAGCTGGTTACAATTGTTGAGAGACCAAAGAACTTGACTCTATCCAACTGCTCTGGCCATTTGGTCTTTGGGTGCTTGAAAAGCCAATGTGTTTCAAAATTTTTTTTGACAAAATATGATTTGTAAAAAAAAGAACAAAACAAAATCATATATTTCTTATTAATTTCAATTTCCATCTTTTTTTTATATTAAGAAACTGTTATAATTAATAGTAGCATAGTATATTTTGAAAACCTATTACATATAAATATAAATATATAAAACTTAAGACTTTTAAACCGATATTGTCACGCGTCCAATAACTATTTTATAATATTACCCATTATTTTCTATTGATAAAAGTATTAGTTTCTCACTAAAAAATTTTTAAGCAGGATTTGCCAGATATCTTCCAACTATTTTATAATGTTATCCTCTATTTTTTATTCGTAAAACAATTATAATCTTTTATTATTGCAAGTAAAAGAAAATTTTTTAAATTATCTAAAACTAGACCCTACTTTACTAACAATTCTTAAGTGAGTATAATTCTCAAATTAACAGTTGAATATCAACTAACAAATAAATAAAACTATAATAATATTTTTTAATATAGTTATAATGTATAAGACTATAATAATAAATATCTTCATGATAAAATCAAGCAATGCAAGTATATAATATAAAAAATTTTAATTAACTAAATTGCATAATAGTCTAAATTGATTTAAATTTATATTAAAATCTTAATTATTTGAGAATAGTCAAATATAAAAATCATAAATTGATAAAAATCATATTACACACAATGTGTGTGGGCGAGCAACTAGTAAGTCGAAAGGATTAATTCAACATGAATATAAATTCTGCTAAATATTTATGTAAAATGATAATCCAAGTGTATATAGAATTTAATAATAATAATTGTTTTCATAAATAATACATGATATTGATATACAAGCCAATTTTTATCTTGACATGTTGCACCCAGTTTATGAATAAATAAACGAATTACTGTGTTCATCATTAAAATGATTGCAAGAGAGTAAAATATGAATTTTGTTGTGTTTTTTAAAAAAATAAATTTGGATGGCATTAGACTCATGATTACTATAATTTTAAATACCGTGCCCATTAATATACTTAATTTATAACCATTATAAGTATATTTGGCTCAAACTGAATTGAAATGGGTTCAATCAGATTTTGAAATTATAATTAAAACATTTTGTTGTCAATATTTTATAAATTACTGGTTAAAATACCTTAATTTTCAATCACAAAAAAATTAGATTTTATAAAAAGTTCATATTAAAAATTGAGTACAAATTAAAATGATAAAAATGTATACATTGTAGGGAATTAAAAGCCATTAAGTCGTATATCTGCTACTATTGAGTGGTAAAATACATTATTTAAAACTATACCCCGGGAATCATCGTGTATGTCACCTATAGTCTGCATGCATAAAGCTCAATTTTTGTTCATTAATATTAGCAGTCACAAGTCTATAAGTTAGTCAAATTTAATAATTAGTAATCCAGCGTCTATATCAGTCAAAGTAGGGAAGCTCGTAGGACCGTGCACGGTCAAACCCGGACCGGATCAGGATCTGGTGGACCAGATGGGAATTTGGACTGAAAATGGGTTGGTTTACGCAAATATCATGCGGAGTTAAAGATGACGTCAGCTGGCGGCTGCAACGTGCGCGCTTACGTTGTCCATGCACATGCCAGGCAAGCATCATAGGTGTTCTATTGCCACGTTTCATTTTTTTAATTATGACACATAGATTTGTAATTCGTAATACGCGAGTGAATTTAAAATATCAGTGCCCCGAGTTAGGCCTTTAAACTGTTTTTATTTTAAAAGTATGTTTGAATTCTGTATCATGGATTTTACTCTTTTAACATTGTTGTGATTTTGGCAGCTTAATACCATCTTTACAATTGTCGGCCAATCTTTTTATCAACCTAAACTAAGTTTATTTCGGATTTAAAGTATTTTAAGTTTAATTTTAATCTAAATACTTAAGTTCATAATCAAAAACAAAATCCCATAATTAATTAGTTAGTCAATACATTGATGGAGATTGTACAATCTTCAATTAGGGTTAACTATTTTTGAAAAAATAATTAGTCCTATCTGTATGAGACGACGGGGCCTATGAAATTTTCTGTAAAATATAATATCCTTAAATTAATTGGTTTTGTTAAGATGAGTGAAATGTATGATATTTTAATTATTTAATTATTCCTATATCCATTACATGCCAGAATAAGATTCACTTTATTGGTATGATATTCATAATTTTTAATTTTAGTTAACCGCTTTTTAAAAAAACTAGTCAATCAATATTTTCCACTAGAATTGAACTACTACTGTTTCTAATTGGTAGGTCTCTAATATTTAAAATTTGTATAGACAAATAAATATAAAAAATAAATAATAGTTATAATAAAAATAAAATTTAAAATATTTTTAAAATAATATATTCTAAAAAAATTTATAAATTGGTGATATTATTAATATCTAAAAATAATAAAATTTTATCATTCTCTTATGTAGACATTTTACTTTCTATGTGTATAGACCTTACTATTATGTCCTTAGATGTATTAAAAACATTTAAATTATAGGTATAACTTATATAATTAACTCTAACTCATTTTAATTTTTATTAATTCAATAATACACAAGTGATAGTACATACATAATTTACACGCTTTGTCTTGTCGGGCTCACTTTTAACTATTGTAGTGTGTGTGTGTGTGTCTGTATATTTATAAAAGAAAACTTTATATTTTGACATTGACTTTATATTTCAATAGTGTCTTTAAATATTATGATCTTTACTGTTTTATGATTGCTTACATATTTTTGGTATTATTATGTTAAGTATATATTAGTTTGATCTATTTATTACGTTTTCATATCAATTTATTATTAATTAACTGTTTCTTATTAATTATGAAGTACATTGGCAAAATATTAAAATCCTTAAAATTGTTTTAAATCTTATACTCTGTTTAGTAGGGTTTATTTTTTATTTCTGAATGTCATAAGCTGCTTAATTTTTTGGTAAACATTACGACAGTTTAGTTTGTTAGGACTGTGAATGGAATCAGAGACAATTTCAAGAGTTGAAGCTTAGTTTGGTAGGTGATGGAGGCCAGGCGTGTAAGTCGTCGTGAAGTTAGGAGAGTGTTAGATGCACTTAGTTGGATTCCTCCTAGGAAATCAAATGTATCTAACCCCAAAACAATATCCTAGTCTAAAATTGTATTACCAAGTTCATGGACATTAGAAAAGATAATTCCCCAAAACAATATCAAGTGAATGTAAAAAAATTCATTCTTAATAGAGAAAAGTATTCAATAGAATTCATGCTCCCTAAATAAATGTTTAGGGAAATGATACTTTGAAAATTCTCTAAAGATCAATTTAAAAATTTTAAAGAAAAATACTATCAATATTTAGAAAAAATAGGTTATGAAATATCATTTATTAAATGGTTTAAATTCTGCTTTCATTTTCAAATTCTTGACTCAAAAGACACAAGAGTATGGGAAATGAATGATGGGAAGAATATAATTAACAAGAATCCGCTAGTAAAAAATATCAATTATGGTACTATAGGAGAAACAACTCCTTTTGTAAAAGTAGGCCTAAAGAAAGTCACAACGGAAGACCTTTATCTTATCGTAAAACAAAATAATCATATGCATATAAATTTACAAACTATTGTTTCTCACCTTTCACAAATAGAAGAAAATTTTCGTCATAGAGATAAGGGTAAAGAAAAGGTTGATGATATAAAACTAGTATTAAAAAGCCTCTTATTACATTATCTAATGGATTTAATAATATTAGCCCTCTCAATGAAGATTTCTTAGAAAAACTTAGTAAGCAATTAAATTCTCTTAAAATATCTGAATATACTATAGTTATCAATGAAGAATCAAATATAGAAGAATTAACAAATCAATTCCAAGATGATAAATTAGAAGTTGCTAAACCACCAGTTAATCAATCGCTTCCAACTGGAAGACACTATTACCCTAAACCAACACCACCTTCTATTTTATTTAAAGAAAATGCTATAAATTTTGGATTATCTTATAACAATAAATCCATTTATGAATGGATCATAGATGAACAATCTAAATATCAAATAATTACTACTTTATATAATATGTTAATGTATTTTACAATATGTTGGACAAGGAACAACACTGATCGACAAATTGCAGAGTTCAGGACAACCCAAAGGTTGGTGAGATCACTACATTACCCCACTACAAAAAGTTGAAATCCTTAGTGCAATAAAATTAGAGCCAATTACACAACACTTTTGTGAGGATTCTGTTTATACTTTAATTACTACTATCCTACATTATTTTGTTGGTGATACTAATGCATTAAAAGAAAGAAGTCAAGATCTTATAATGAATCTTAGATGTTTCTCTTTGACTCATTTTAGATGGTATAAAGATATATTCTTATCTTTATTATATCAAAGAGATGATTGTTATTAGATTTCAGGAAAAAAAGATTTTTGGCTGGTTTACCACCACTCTTTGCTAAAAGGGTAAGAAATCGCCTCCGAAGTCAATATAATGGAATCATTCCTTATCGTACATTTACCTTTGGAAAATTAATCAATGATGTTGTCTAGGATGGATTATCATTATATAATGATTTAAATTTAAAAAACAAACTGAAGAAACAATGTCTTATAAGTAAAAGAATTAAGACAATTCTGCAACCAATTGGTAGTTTTACTCATCCTGTTCCTATTCCCTACGTTCCAACAAAAGAAAACCTTTTTTGTTTGGGGGAAGGGAAGGATAAAAGGGAAATATAAAGGGAAAGATATGCAAAAGCCAAAACCCCCCACAAAACCGAAAGCCTTATAAGAAAAAACAAGCAAAATTTGGTATGAAACCTTTAGTTTGCTAGGATTATAGGAAAAAAGGTCATACTAGATATCACTATAAAGTAAAATGAAAGATAAATGCTTTGCCTATATCTAATGATGAAAAACAAAGACCGCTAGATCTATTATCTAATGATGGTGATTCTAAGTTAGAATTATTAGAATTGGAAAAAGTTTTAATCCTCTAATTGGATGACATACAATAATGATGATACAACTTAGAATGCTATGTGATCATTATAAAACTATTATGGATCTAAATGGATTAAGTATTAATATGATTACACCCCAAGAATCAGTCCTTTTAGACTTAATAGATTCTATTACAAATAGTGATTAGCAGAGAAAAATGATAGAAAAAGTACTAGAAGCTAGTAAGCCAAAGAAACTTAAACCCAAACTAGAAGCCATAGTAAATCCTGCTTATAACATGCCACAATTATTAAGTAGAAGGAAAAAGGTAAAATCCATATCTATCCATGATCTTAAAAAAGGAATTAATACTCTTAAAACAGAAGTAGTTCAATTAAAAAGAAGGATAGAAATCCAAGAATTGGGAAATATAGAAAAAGAAGTAGAACAAGAAGATTTAGAAAATTTAGAAAATCTAAATATTTTTGAAAATTTTGAATTCTACATAGGAGAATCTTTTAAAGAAGAAACTACAAATAATTATTTAAATGTTATTAAACAAATTATTTTTCGAAGATATGTAATAAAGATTAAGATAACTGTTAATAAAAAATTTACACTAGAAACTTTGGCCTTAGTAGACGCTAGGGATGACAGGAATATAATAAGAGAAGGATTAATTCCTACACGATATTATGAAAAAACCACTCAAGCCTTATCTACAGCCAATGATCAAAGGTTAAAAATAAAGTATAAAGTATCTAATGTTGTAATATGTATTGAGGAGGGTTGTATGTTTATAACTTTTATCTTCGTACAAGATACCGACATAGAAGTCATATTGGGCAATCCATTTACAACCTTAATTGAACCATTCACCATAGATGGTAAAGGAATATATACAAATCTTAAGGGAAAAAATGTAACGTTTAAATTATAATTCCCTAAGAGAAAATTTTTAATTTCTTCATTAAAAGAAAATTCTCTTGTAAAATCTACTCATATAAATTTTCTTAAAGAAGTACAAATCCTTAATATTAGGAAAAAATTAGAATCACCAAAGAATCAACATAAGGTTATGGCATTCTAAAAGTTGTTTGAAGAAGATTTATGCAATGATCTCCTTGCTTACGGGGAAAGGAAAAACACAAAGTTTCTTATAGCCTTGAGTTTGAAGATTCAAAGTCAAAGAATGATTAATGTTAGGATCATATAGGCTTATCGAATAATTGAGAAAACACTTAAATACGCTGGTCTAGGCTCCAGCACATAGACTAGATTCAATTATTCCTAGTAAGGACTATTGGAACTTATTATGTCTATTATCTCTTAAATAAGCTAATAGGGATGTACTTGGTCCATCTCTAGTTAGAGGTTTTATAGCTATTTATACTAATCATAAATTGGTGTATTTATATTCTCATTTTAATTCTTCAATCACTTTATAGACTGTTTTTTTATCAATGCTAACACTTTTTTCTAAGGTTTTGATAATATTGGTTTGTCCAAACTTAAAGATACCCTTATTATATACTTTAGTACGATTTAATTTATGGATACTCCACTTATTAAGGTTTCGCTTTGTTTTCGAAAATCATTTCTTCATAAATCTTTGGATCTTCATAGGCAGTTTGGTTTGCTTGGACAATTTTTGATAAAAAAGACCAATCTTAGAGCTAAAGGCTAACTTGAATACGAATTTCCTTGGAGTAATCCTATTAAGTACGTCTAATGCTCTCCTAGCTTCACGACGACTTACAAGTCTAGCCTCCGTCACCTACCAAACTAAGCTTTAACTCCTTAAATTGACACTGATACCACTCACGGTCCCAACAAACTAAACTGTCGTAATGTTTACCCAAAAATTAAGCATCATATGTTGTTCAGAAACAAAGAATAAACCCTACTAAATAGAGTATAAGATTTAAAACAATTTTAAGGATCTTAATATTTTGACAATGTACTTTATAATTAATAAGAAACAATTAATTAATAATAAACATATATGAAAATGTAATAAATAGATCAAACTAACATATACATAACAGAATAATACTAGAAATATGTAAGCAATCATAAAACAGTAAAGATCATAATATTTAAAGACAGTATTGAAATACTATATTGAAATGTAAAGAGCATATTGAAATACAAAAACGATATTGAAATATATAAAGAAAGGTAGCCTAAAAGTAACCTATAAAATGTCATATTCTTGTGATGAGACTCGTCTGATACTATGTATGTTAATGACTTAGATCTTGACCGCAAAAGAAGATATTAAATTCGAGAAGGGGATGAAGGGTGGGCTTTCCTTCCACCCAATGGCTAGGATTCTATGCAGGTTGCTTTGAAAAAAATGTTAGGATTATAATTAATATTTAACAGCGTTATTTAATTTAAAAAATATCTATTAATTAGTTTATTATATTATAAAGAGACCCTTATTTTTTAAGCTTAGGACAGTTAACACCGCGAATGGAACCATTCTTTTATAAATTTATTTATTTATTTATTTAGTCTTGCGATAATTACATATTTTTGTGTGGCAACTGTAGCCTTGCGGTTGCAACTTGTTCCAAAACCAGTACAACTGTTGATTGGTGCAACAGCCCATTTACTTAAATGGCCAAAAATTATACAACACATAAATTATCAATGCACATCCTCGTGACTCACCACCAATCTATAGATATAGATTGACTAGATTAGATAAGTACGTATATTTGTTTGTCTGTAAATATGCTGAACGTGTCAACCTGTTAGTTTAACTAGCTAGCACGAATTCTCAATACATATTTTTTCAAAGAAAAGCTAAGAAGGCAACTCGACCCAATAAATAAAAAATAGGACAATCGTATGTTAATTTTGCTAAATTATTTTTTTATATCAAGGAGTTAGGGGTAGGTAATTATTGGCCATTTTAAAAATATACATCAATTACTATCTAATGTGAATCATTATATATAAAAAATTAACGGGTACGATAAGATTAACAAAGTTCATAAATATAAAAAAAGTCACATTTTATCGTATGCTACAAGCTACAACACAAGCTACAACACAACATTAGAAAGAATCAAAATTTATAAGTTTTCACAACAATTATGAATAATAGACTCTATTTTTAAGAAAATAATCATTTAAAAGGGCTTACAACAAATATAAAACCCAATGTACAACTAGAGAAGCATAATAAGAGCATCTTTTATTTTTAAAATAATAAAATTATAATAAAAATATTTAATGGAGGGTTAATTTGTTCAAAATTAATTAGGCACCCTTAAAATTGTATTACTGGTAAGGTTTTACACCAAATTACTATTTTTATTTTTAACATTAAAAAACTATAGTGTGCATTTGGGCAGTTATTTGGTGGGACTGCCTTGATAGCGTCGGCCCTTTTTTTCCCCCTTTAAAGACAGGTTTGGCCTGATCAAGAAAATGTTAATTTGAATATGTTATTGTCTCATGCTTTGTATGGTGTTCAGCTTATTATATATGGGTACATAGAAAAACTAAACATAAGGGTTTTGTTTTGTCGTAAACGTTAATTGTTACGGCCTTGATTCATGGGCTACCCGGATACCTATGGTTTATATGTTGTTCCTATGTATACTCAGTCCGTGACGGGTAGTTAGCACTATCCGAGTAGTGAAAACAACTTATAACTTGTGATCATATGTTATAGTTGTAATGACAACCAAGCATAGTGTTGGGTTTGTCCTACATTGGTCGTAGAGGTTGTTGTGACTTATATATAGGGTAATGGGAAGCCTTATTCCTTGAACTAGCTTTTGGATTAAGAGAGCCCGTGACACCTATTGCGAGTTACCTTTGAATGTTTAAAGTCCCTTTTGGGGGTCCGAAGGGTCTAACAGTGGTTTCAGAGCCAGTTCGAGTCGGGTTTGTCTACACCGATTGATGTTGTTTCCTTTATGGGTTCCACCTGATGATTTGAAGAGAGTTTGCCAGGTGGGTGTCGTTTGATTTAAGGGGAGTGTGTCAGACGATGATGGTTTCGGGCCATGCCCGATGTGTAAATGAGAGTTGTTGGGTTTGTCCCACATTGGTCGTGGAGGTTGTTGGTGACTTGTATATAGGCTAATAAGAAAACCTTAATTCTTGAGCTAGCTTTTGGATTAAGAGAGGCTCGTGACACCTATTGCGAGTTTCCTTTGGTTGTTTCCAAGTCCCTTTGGGGGGCCCAAAGGGCTCAACAAGTTGTTGGGCCCTTTGGGCCCCCACCCAAGTTCCAAAACTACTATTGGACCTTTTGGGCCCTGAAAAGGGACTTTAAACATCTAAAGGAAACTCGCAATAGGTGTCACGAGCCTCTCTTAATCCAAAAGCTTTAAACGTCCAAAGGAAACTCGCAATAGGTGTCACATGCCTCTCTTAATCCAAAAGCTAGCTCAAGGAATAAGGCTTTCCCATTAGCCTATAAACAAGTCACCAACAACCTCTACAACCGATCTGAGACAAACTCAACAACTCCCCTTCACACATCGGGTGTGGCCCGAAACCATCATTGTTTGACAACTTTCCTTAAATCAGATGGCACCCACCTGGCAAACTCCCCTCAAATCATCAGGTGGAACCCATGAAGGAAACAACACCCGGCTGGAACTTGGCTTTGATACCACTTGTTGGGCCCTTTGGGCCCCCAAAAAGGACTTTAAACAAAAAAAACTCGCAATAGGTGTTACGGGCCTCTCTTAATCCAAAAGCTAGCTAAAGAATTAAGGCTTTCCCATTAGCCTATATACAAATCAACAACAACCTCTACGACCGATGTGGGACAAACCCAATACATAGATGCTAGGAGGTTATCGGAACACCTAGGAGTGCTATCGGGTTTAAATAGGTGGAATCAAGCATTAATGAGAGTCTAGATAACAAGCATAGTGAAAGATAATGCTCGGTAACCTACAATAGCTCATCAGGTCACAAGGAGTGTGTATCGAGCATTGGCTAGGGTATACCGAGCAAGCTGTGTTCATCGGTTTCAAAATTAACTCAAGATGTTGAGTGCTAGGCAACAACCGAGAGCTAGGAAGTGGAGTTTTGGGATTTGGTCGAGGTTTCCTAGTTGCACTAGGAATCCTAGTACAAGTAGGATTAACGGTAGCAGTTGTGCATGTGGACTAACTGGTGGCCGTGGGAGTTCTTGGTGGACTTGGACTTGGTTGAGACTATAGAGAGGAGGTCTTGAATGACTTGGAGAAGTACTAGACTTGAACATTGACGTTGACTAGGTGGAGGAGCTGAGAGGGAGTCTTGGTGGAGCCAGGATCAAGCCCTAATCCTATTTAGAGTCGGATGCTGGGGTTTGAGGTTCTTTGGCCTAGGGAGTTCTTCCATGAGCTTAGGAGTTCATCTAGAAACGTGTTGAGTTCTTGTTGGACTTGGAGAGGACATTCAAGAAGAGTTAGACAAAGTATG
>JAURVB010014331.1:0-14893 GCA_033002965.1 Piper betle | reverse complement strand
TTGGTTGTTTCTCATTTAGATTTGACAAGAAAACTAGTCTTTCAATTAAGGAGAGCTTGTGAGGTGAAGGTGGCATTGATGGTGGCATGCATGACCCACTCATGGTGACTATGCAACCTCGTCAACAATGACACCAGCGAGGCATCGCCGGCCACTGAATTGAGATCCAAAGGCCAATATCATTTACTTTAACATCATTCTCTAATACGAAATATCCACATTTGTGTTTTTGTTAATTCGTGTCTGCAAATTATTTTAAGAATGGACACGGACAATGTGTAAAAAATATGCCAAAATGGACACGAGCAATGTCGCTTTTCTTTTTCTTTTGGTATTGCTCTTTGATGAAATAAAAACTAGCATTGTTGGTTGTTTCTCATTTAGATTTGACAAGAAAACTAGTCTTTCAATTAACGAGAGCTTGTGAGGTGAAGGTGGCATTCATGGTGGCATGCATGACCTTATTCATGGTGACTATGCCACCTCGTCAACAATGACACCAGTAAGGAATCGCCGGCCAATGGCATCGAGATCCAAAGACCAATATCGTTTTCTTTAATATCATTCTCTAATAAGAAATAACCACATTTGTGTGTGTGTCAATTCGTGTTTGCAAATTATTTTAAGAATGGGCACGGGCAATGCATAAAAAATATGCTAAAATGGACACAAATAATGTCGCTTTTCTTTTTTTGATATTGCTCTTCAATGAAAAAAAACTAACATTGTTGGTTGTTTCTCGTATAAATTTGACAAGAAAACTAGTCTTTCAATTAAGGAGAGTTTCTGAGGTAAAGGTGGCATTGATGGTGGCATGCTTGACCCACCCTACTCATGGTGACTATGCAACCTCGTCAACAATGACACCAATGAGGCGTCACCGGCCATTGGCATTGAGATCCAAAGACCAATATCGTTTTCTTTAACATCATTCTCGAATAAGAAATATCCACATTTGTCTGTGTTAGTTCGTGTCTACAAATTATTTTAAGAAAGGACACGGACAATGTGTAAAAAAATATGTCGAAATAGACACGGACAATGTCTGCAAAGAAATGCACACGCGGGCACAAACAATGTCCACAAAAAATGCGGACACGGACATGGATAATGTTTGCAAGAAAAATGCATACACAGATATGGACGAATGTGGACAAAGGGGTGTCTGTCTGTGGACACCACTAAGAAATTGTGAACGTATGGAGATCGATACACACAAGTAGGGTAACCAGTGGTTGTCTAAGAATACAACAATATCAAATATGAGAAGCATAAGCAAAAAATCAGAGGCTAGTCCAAACAAACCTAAGAGGTAAGCTACAAGTGTCCTAATATTGTCTCTAAATCAAGAAACTACTCAATAACAGCTAGTATGACAAATGAATGCCTACTCGATAGTGGGGCGTGTGTGCACCAAGATATATTCTAATTGATACATAAAGCATTTACATATGTTATATGATCAGCCTCCAATATGACAAAATATAGGTATGGGCATAACAAGGTTTGAAATGATGTTTGCTACATTCAAATGAATCGTTTAAGCATAGCTTGATCATGATTCCACACAACTTAAATTGACTACGAACGTGCATATTTTTAACTTCTGGATAACCTGGAGCACATTTGGATAACATGGACCACACATATACTTGAACATGTTAGAACTCACTTAAATCACTTCAAATGAGTTCAACATAGCATATGGAAACGAGGCAACATGATCTAACTTAGCTTATACCTCTACTAATTTACATAGATCTTAGCTTTCCTCATTTACGCTAATGCTTGTGATGGCTTAGTGGTGAGCGAGCTTGACTAGGCATAAATGTAGGCTTCATTTCTACTTAAATAATATCATTCTTCTTAGTAGAAAAACTAAACAAGATTCAAAACTTCAATACAAGACATTCATCATATCAGCAATTAGTCATTAATGGAACCTCAACTAGCCATCTCATTCACACATTCAATCTAGCATAATCAGCAAAATGAAAGTTTGCTAGCACTTAATAATCATAAATAAGCATCTAGAAGCAATTTAAACAAGTCCAATCTATGGAGAAGGTGCCAAACACATACACTTGATATCATATATAAATTAATTAATTTATGGAAGAAGAGAACCTACAAATTCATAAGAGTACTTACACATCAAACTCAAAAAGGAATGAGAGGGAACTTGGGATTTCAACGTAGAAACCATCATGTATATGAAAGCATAATAACAACATGAAACTTATTAATTAGAGAATTTAACAAATGGTAAACTAGACAATTAAGTCAACTAAGCATCATCAAGATATTGAGATGAATATATGGAAATACTTAATGTGAAGTCACATCACAGTGTTATTTGTAATAGTACTTGCATAGTTTCTCACTATTTGCTTTGAGAAAGAAATCAGGATGTCAGTAACATGTCTCAATTTTTCTAAAGTTCATATGGTCGGTATTAAGAAAAGGAAAAAATGAATAGTAGTTTTACTATTGATGGTAAAGATTTTTGGCTGCCAACTCAAGAATTCAATGACACATTTCTAATTTAGAAACACGAATGGACTTTCTTCTTTACCAATACAACTGGAAATCTCTATATATAGCTCAATTCAGTTTAATGAAAGAATGAACAACCAATCAGTTCAATTTCTTTCTTTTTTCCTCAGAAAATCCTTTAAAGGTGTTTCTAACTATTAAGGTTGTATCCCTTTTGTGATACATTGGTTGTATGTGAAGGTGTCATATGATTATATCTTATAAACACTTCATCCTTTTGTAATCCTTTCATTATAGTGGATTTGTTCTCCGAGTGTTGCCTGTGGTTTTTCCTTCGTTTTTTAGGTTTTCACGTAAAATTCTTTGACATATTTACTTTCTCATTACATTTTTATAGTATCGCTATTATACTCTATTCTTGGGAGTTTCCGCTATCAAAATGGCACCAAAGCTTTAATCCATTTAGACTACAATGTCGACTACAAAAATTGATATTGAGAAATTTGATGGCAAAATCAGCTTTAGCATTTGGCAAATTCAAATGCTGGTAGTTCTTACAAATACTTGAGTAAAGAAGGCTCTTTCCAGTAAGCCAAAGAAGCCAACCACTATGAGAGACAAAGAATGGGAAGATTTTGATGATAAAGCCAGAAGCTCCATCCACCTGTGTTTATCTAGAGAGGTTTTACTGAAGGTCATCCATGAGAAGGTGTCGACTGACCTTAGGTCATAGTTGGAGTCACTTTATATGACCAAAAGTCTTGCAAACAAGCTCCATTTAAAGGAAGCATCCCTTTACGTTGCAAAGAAGGTAAGTTTATTCAGTCTCATCTTGATCAGTTTAACATTGTTCTCATTGATTTAGAAAACTTGGACATAAAAATCGATGATGAAGATAAGGTCGTCTTACTGTTATGTTCTCTCTCTCCTTATAGACATTTCAAAGAAATCATGCTTTATAGCAATAATGAGACCCTATCCTTCAAAAATGTCAAATCTCACTTACTCTTTAAAGAGAAGTATGATAAACAGTACCCTCCAAGTTCGAGCGATTGATACTGAAGGACTTACTGTTAGAGGAAGATCATTTAAAAAAGGATCTAATAGTAACAAAAATAGGTTCAAATCAACATCAAAAGGCAGGAATAATGATAAATCCTACTATTATTGCAAAAAGAGGGGTGGTCATATCATTGATGATTGTTATAAGTTGAAAAATAAGAAAAACAATGACAATAACAATCATAATAAGCTTGATGAACCTACAGAAGCTACAATTGTAGAGAATAATCCGAATGTTATTCTCCTTCTCGTTACTAATACTAAGAATAGACTTAAATTTGAATGGATTCTTAATTCTCATTGTTCCTATCACATGTGTTCCCATAGGGTTGGGTTTCCACCTATGAATCGGTTGAAGGTGGAGTTATGATGATGGGCAACGATGCACAATGCAAAGTTACTAGTAAAGGAACAATGAAAATCAAGTTCGCGATGGTGGCGTTAGAACCCTCTTCAATTTTAGGCATATCCTAGATTTGAAAAAGAATCTCATTTCATTGGGCACTCTTGAAGAAAATGGGTTGAAGAATTTAGCTTAAGGTGGAGTTATCAAGATATCGAAAGGTGTCATTATTTTAATGAAGTCTAACAGATCTGGTAACCAATATGTTTTGCAAAGTGTTACTGTTACAAGTACCTTAGCAGTTTCTTCGTCATCCCTATCAAACTCGGACGTTACCAACTATGGTCATGAGGCTTGGACATATGAGTGATCGTGGAATAACAGTATTAAGTAAGTAAAGTCTTTTATGTGAACCAAAGTTGATTTTTGTGAATATTGCATTTTTGGAAAGCAAAAGAGAGTAAGCTTTAGCTCAGGTATTCACAAAACCAAAGGTACTATTGATTATATCCATTCTGACCTTTGGGGACATTCCCATGTTGTTTCAAAAGGTGGAGCAAATTATATACTTACTTTTATTGATGACTATTTGAGATATATCTGGGTTTATTTTATAAAGCATAAAAATGATGCCTTTTAAACTTTTTACGACATGAAAAATAATGATTGAAAACTAGATAGGCAAGAAAGTCAAGAGCTCAAGACAGATAATGGTTTGAGGTTTTGTGAATCCCGCTCTAACAAGTAATGTCAAATTTAAGGGATTGTCAAACACCACATAGTTGTTGGCACGCCTCATCAAAATGACGTAGCAGAACAGATAAACAAAACTATTTTGGAGAAAATTCAATGCTCTTCAATGTTGGACTAGGTAAGGAATTTTGGGCGGAAGCAACCTAAACGGTGTGCTATATAATCAACCACTCTCCACACGCATCACTTGACTCTAAGACTCCACATGAAAAGTAGTCAGCAAACCTTGATAATTACTCTAATTTGAGAATTTTTGGATATCCTGCATATGCATATGTCAATACTAGTAAATTGGAACCACGTGCCAGAAAGTGCATTTTTCTTAGTTATGCATCTGGGGTGAATGGATCCAAATTATGGTGTCCTAATCTAAAATTACCCAAATTTATTATTTGTAGAGATTTTACGTTTGATGAGTCATTTATGCTCCATCCAAAGGAGCTTTCCTCTTCTTCACTTGATGGTAGAGGTATTGCTGATAGTGATGATGAAAAGGTGGAGCTAGAACTTAATGCTCCAAGTCAACATGATTTGTCCAGGTACAAATAAGACTAATTCAATGGGCATTGAACCTCTACAAGTTCTTCAAGGTAATCAGTACAGTATTGTCAGGGATAGACCAATGAGAGAAATCAGACCACCACATAGATACAATGAAGCCAATCTTGTTGCCTATGCACTATATGTTCCAAAAGAGACAAATGTTAGTGGTAAACCATTGACTTATTCCGAAGATCTTTCTCATGTAGACTCTAACAAATGGATTATTTCCATGCATGAAGAAATTGAATCTCTCCAGAAAAATAAAACTTGATAATTTGTCAAACGGCCTAGAGGATAGAAAATTGTAGGTGGTAAATGGGTTTATAAGAAGAAAAAGCATCCCTGGTGTTTAAGATGCAAGGTACAAAGCACACGCTTAGTAGCAAAAGGCTACACACAGAGAGAACGTATTGACTTTAAAGAAGTTATTTTCTCCTGTTGTTAGGCATACTTCCATTCGCTTGTTACTTGCTTTAGTTGCTTTATATGACTTCAAATTGGAACAACTTGATGTTAAAACAACTTTTCTACATGGTGAACTCAAAGAAGAAATTTACATTCAAAAACTCGACGACTATGTTTGTCTTTTGAAAAGTCCTTGTACGGACTTAAGCTGTCTCCAAGGCAATGGAATAAAAGGTTTGATTCTTTTATGGTTAGACATGATTATTTCATAAGTCAAAATGATACTTGTGTTTATCACAAAAAGCTTTATGATGGGTCTTTTATTTAGCAACTTTTATACGTGGATGATATTTTTTCTCATAACAAATCTGCAACTAATGATTTATAAGCCTTGCTCAAAAGTGGGCTTAGATGAAAGATTTGGGTGCACAAAGAAAATTCTTGGAATGGAGATCCAAAAAGATCAAAGTGCGGGTAAATTATTTCTCAATCAAAACAATTATATTGAGAAAATTTTGCAGTGATTCAATATTAAGAATTACAAACTGGTCAATACTCATATTGCGACACAATTTAAATTGTCTATTGATCTTTCACCAAAGACAAGTGAAGATATTGAATACAAGTCCCATGTACCATATTCTAGCACAATTGGGAGAATCATGTTCGCTATAATATGCACTAGACCTGATCTTCACATGTTGTTAGTGTTGTCAATCGTTAAATGACTAATCCAGGAAACGAACATTGGAAAACAATGAAATAGATTGCTTTATGTAAAGGCTACTGCAAATGCTGGTTTAATATTTGACAAAAACATAGCTAAACATAACAATGTTGTTGGCTCTCTGTAATTTTACAATTAGTTAGAAAGCAAGATTACAGTTTATTGTTGCTTAATCAACCACTGAAATAGAATATATTTCAGCTACAGAAGGCATAAATGAAGTCGTTTGGCTCAAAGGTTTAAATAATGATATTGGTTTATTACATGAAGTTACTACTATATTTTATGACACTAAAAATGTTATTCACTTGTCCAAGAACCGATGTATCATGAAAGAGCCAAGCACATTGATGTTAAGTGTTACAGGGTTAATCTGATTTGACCTGTGACATTAAGCATCACTTCAATCGAAAGATTGTAGCTAGAGGTGAAATTGTTGTGAAGAAAATTTCTACAGCTCATAATCCTGCAGATATGCTGACTAAGCCAAGTTCTTTTATACAAGTTCAAGCATTGTTTGGTGTTGATTGCAGTTAGTGCCCTTAGGGGAGGCTTATTTGGTGACACCCGAGTATTTTTTACAAATCCAATGAACTTTTATCAAATTGAGCCAAGGTAGAGATTTGTGAAGTCACATCACAATATTATTTGTAATAGTACTTACATAGTTTCTCACTATTTGCTTTGAGAAAGAAATGAGGATGTCGATAACATATGCCTCAATTTTCCTTAAGTTCATATGGTGGGTAGTAAGAAAAGGAAAACACGAATAGTAATTTTGTTATTGACAGTAAAGATTTTGGCTACCAACTCAAGAATTCAACAACATGTATCTAAATTTAGAAACGTGTATGGACTTTCTTCTTTACCAGTACGGCTGGAAATTTCTATATATAGCTCAGTTCATTTCAAAAGAACATAGCAACCAACCAGTTCAATTTATCTCATTTTCTTCTTCAGAAAATCCTTTAAGGTGTTTCTAAATATTAAGGTTTTATTTCTTTTTTCAGAGATTGGTTGTTTGTGAGGGTGTGATTTGAGTATATCTTATAAATACAACCTTTTCAGTAATCCTTTATTATCGTGGATTTATACTCCGAATGTCGCCAGTAGGTTAACTCTCATTTTAGGGGTTTCCATTTAAAATTCTTTGTTTCATCTTTTTTATTTTCTGAAAATATTTTTGTAGTACCGTCATTATACTCTATTTCAAGGAGTTTCCACTTATCTTAAACATTGCTTTGAGCATAAATGCATCTCAGACACTCAAAAAGCTCTCAACCAAAACAATACAACCAAAGAGCCATTTCATCACAAGTATCATGAATACAAAATAGAAATCCTCAGGACTCATACTACAAGCACAAAATTATATCGGTCACCAACATTAATAACTCTTCCTGTAAAGCATACAAAAAATAATCTAAGACAAAATGTACAAGAGTTAAGGCATCAAGATCATATTTTTCAACCATTTGATCACATAAAAATTCATCACATACTTTAGCAGCATCTTGATTAAATCCTCACAAAGACCAGAAATAACTAATAACATCAAACATCTAATATGCACCAAATTAACAACACCAATTTATCATCACAATCATCTTAAGCAAGAAAAAATTTAGGTGAGATGAATACCTAACACAATCATGGGGACCAGAGGGGAGTACCTCCCGGCCGAATCACAGATGCGGTTGCTGGAGGCCGGGTTGAGAATCGGCCGATTCCGTGCGGAATCGGCCGATTTAAATCGGATCGGCACGCATGCCGATCCGATTTCGGGGCCGAATCGGTCGGCCTCGACCGGTCGCTGAATCGGTCGATTTCGGCCGATTCCAACTCGATTTAACTCGGAACCGGAATCGGCCGATTTAAATCGGAATCGATTTTACGAAATTATTAAAATACCCTAGGTATGATTTTAATTAAATTAATTAAGCATGGTCAAATGTGGTAATCTGTTTAAACCCTCCCGCTTCCACCGTCGCGCTCGCTCCACCGCCCTCCGCTCCGCTTCCGCTGCAGTCTGCCACGGCCGTCCGACCACGCCACTGCCGTCCGACCATGCCGCCGACCCGCTTCCGCCCCAGCCGTGCGTCCCCGACTCTGGTCGCCGCCCCTCCGCTCCGCTCTGCCGCAGTCCGCGCACGGCTGTCCGACCACGCTGCCGCCCCGTTTCTGCCTCCGCCGTGCGTCCCCGACTCCGGTCTCGCCGCCGGCGGGGTAGGGGAGGGGAGGGTGGCATTTTCGTAATTGAAAGTTGACTCGAGTGTAACTCGAGTCAAAAATAATAATTAATTTATAAATAATTTAAAAAAAATCTTAAAAAATATTTAACAATATCATAAACTATAATACACAGAATAATATCAAAATAACATCAATACCTAATTTTAATATATTTATATTATGAATTATCAAATTATTATATATAACCGATTAAATTAATTTGGACTGATTCAACTGAACCGATTCCTGGCCGATTCAGACCGATTCCGATTCCGATTCCGATTCACTGGAAAACCGATTCCGATTCCGATTCCGATTTATGCAACCATGGCTGGAGCAACTCCCCAAAAACAGAAGCGCTGGACAGCAGTGGTGGTGGCTAACGCTGAGAAAGAGGGGAATGATGGCAAGAGCACAGTGCCGGAGATGGTCCACCGGCGGCCGCAGGGTCAGAAAGCGGGAAAATCAGGTGCCAGCTTGTAAATACTCCAGGATCGAGCAAAATTTCTTTGGCTTAAAGGAATTCAGTGTAAAAACCGGAAATGCCCCTATAATCTATTACTTAGATTTTTTTGAGAAAATTATGATTTAATAGTGGAATATAAGGGTGGACGCCGACGTCCGAATTTATCCGTCCATCCGATCATTCGCCAAATATGTCCAACCAAATTAAAACAAATTAAATATGGACATTTTTTTGTTCGACCGAACGACCGACCAAGTATCCGATATTTTATATTAATAATATAATGTCTTCAACATTTATGAGACTAATATTATAGTTTATAAAAATTTTAAAATATAAATATACAATAAAATTAATTAAGTTTATATATATAATTGATGTTTACTATCTTAATATCTAAAAATGATATACATATAAAAAGGATAAAAGTCACTCTTATATTTAGGAATGTAGAACTATACATTCACATTAAAATCTAGTTAACATGCTCTCAATTTTTAAAGTCAAACAAAAGATAATTAATGTATAAAAACTTTAAAATAATCTTCGGCACTAGAATGTAGTCCAAAATTACATATACTTCAAAGATAAAATATTCTAATAATTGATTCTTCATCTAACTCACCTACATGAAAAAAATACAAAAAGTTAATTACTCATGTTTTATATACTTTTTATTTTAAAATTAGGATATTTCATTTCAGTATGCTTCTATAAATGAGTAGTTTCATGACTTTCAATTCTTCAAACTTCTTTTCACAATAGCAACAAATAAGAAATATTTCATTCTTCTAATATTATCTATCAAAATAAGTGCATACACCGGATACTATTTTTTCTCTTTTTGATAATGTACTGTCCATAAATTCTCTTCTTTAGCAATTGAATTTTTGCTATCTTTTTCACATCCACTTTGTTCATTTACATTTAATAATGAACTTGTATGATCCATCTTCGAAAAAATATATCACATTATAAACATAATGTAAAAACCGTAATCTGAGTCACGGTTTTATGCTTATGAACCGATCGGTTCATACATCGATTCAAGTCAAATATATTTTAAAATATGTGTACTGAGCCGATACCGATCGGGTGTATGAGTCATGAGGGTCATGTGTACCCAAGTATATAATGATAATGTCATAAACTCAAAAAAATGAGTTATTAGAATATATAAAAGTATGCCAGTTATTTTTTTATTTTTATATATAGTGGATCGTAAAATTAATTTTAGGTCGTTTACCGCGTTAGGAGGAGAATTTGGGTGGGTTATTAGTTATAAAGCATGTTGTTATGATGTTGTAGTGTTTGTTTTATTTTATGAATTTTTTTTATTTTATGAATTTTTTTAGGATTTATTTTGAGTTAGTTATTATTATTGACTCGGGATAGAGTAGAGTGGAGTGGAGTCGAGTCGAGTCTTATTTATGATATTGCCATCGATCAAACCCCCAACCATTTTCTCTTCCCCGTCCAAACCCTTGCCGCACTGCCTCCTTCGTCGCCGCCGCCGATCGTCGCCACCAAGCCCTGCTGCAGCGTTGCCGTGATGCCCCGAGCACCCCAGCTGTCGCCCGGCCTCCACGCACCGCACCTAGCGACATGCTCGCGTCATCGATTCTGCCGCCGACGACTGTCATCACGGCCTTCCAATCACCGCTTTGACATTACCGACCCTCCCACGGCCTTCCCTGACAAGAGCAGAGCCCATCGCTGCCCAAGGCGGCTGGATCTAGTCACCCACCACCGACAGCCTCTGTTTAGCCATTTTCAGGTAAGCCGCCACCTCCGGTGAGCACGTCGACATCGTAGATGTGTCAGGCTCGCCAAGCCGATTCCAATGGTTCCAGCGGAGGGATTTTGCTAACAGCGCAGAGCGCGACCGCCGAGGGCAAGCGGCAGCAGAGGCAATGGTGGCGTAGAGGATTTTTTTGGAAAATATGATAATTTCGGACTGTCCACGGATATTCCTCGGACAAGTTGATAATTTCAGACTGTCATTGGATTTATGTGTGGGTTGGTTTATAGTTATTAGTAGTTTTTGTTATGAAGGCTATATTTTGTGAAGGATTTGTTGTAGATATTTTCCGCCTCCACATGTTATTGGATTTATTATGAGATATTTTTTTCGTAGTCGTGAATGTTAAAGTAATATAATAACAAATAAATTTATTCTTTAGACATGTTTTTTGTTGTTACAAATTGATTTATATTTGCACAATATAAGTATAAATCAATTTATATTTATAACTATTTTGTAAAAAACAATTTCTATTTAAACATAGAAATCACTCGTCCACATTCTTATTCAGCCTTATATTCTATATAGTTATAATTTTGTAAATTTCAATTATTACTTATGTTTAAGATAGTTATAATGATGAATAGCAGGATAAATCATGATTTTACTAGACCATTTTAATAAGTCTCCACCCAAACCGGCCCCCTCTTTTATTTTCAATAAATCTCTACCTAAACTGACATACTTTTCTATTCATCTGCATCTTAAACCAAACTCATATTTAGGGGTATTACTGATTTAAAATTGAAAAATATCATTGAATCATAAAATTATGATAAAGAACCATTGAATCGTAAACGGTGCATCTTTTTTCCATTTAATCATAATTCCTCTCTCTTTTTTATTTTTATTTTTTATTTTTATATTTTTTAAACTCATCTTTTTTTATTGTTAGACTAAACATGGGATTAATAAAGGAATGTTGCCTAAAAATAAATTTAGAGGAATTTGGGGGTGGAAGTTACTTGAATTTAAAATTTAGAATAAATATGTGTGAGTGAACAATAAATTTAAAATATAAGGTGTGGGAGTGAGTGGGAGTTAAATTATCGTTGGTACCCTCCAAATGTCATTTTGCAAATTGGAGGAAGTGGGTTGATTTTGATGAAGAATGGATCAATTGGTTAAGATCAAGTTACTTCAATAATTTATAAAAAATAATTTGAAGGGAACTTTTGCCAGCTGCATTATAGGTTGATCTTGCTGCCGGCAATAAGCCTGGAGGCAAAAGGGTTGATAGACATAAAAAGACACGACAAAGGTGACCGAGGGAGACGTATGGTGGTTAGAGGCAATGGGTTGCCAAAAACTTGTGATAAAGGTGGGCAATCCCAAGAGGATAAAAAATGACAAACACCGGGAAAAGAGGCAATGAGCTTCTTAAGTAGTGTTGCCAACTGATTAGTTTGGTTCAAGTTTTAGAAGACTCGACCCAACACGAAATATCCGAATTAGAATCCGAATATGATTTCTTCAACTTCGAACTAATAATAATACATTACATATATTTATATAAAAATTCTCAAAATTTTAAATATTTTATAATAATTATTCTTATTATAATAAAAATATTATATATATATATACATTATAAATAAAATTAAAATTTAAAGCAAAATTAAATTATTTTTGGGTTTGGATCATTATAGGGTTGAGTTGACCTGATACCTGATATGGTTGAACCCATATCCAATATTTTTTGTTTCGGTAAGGTTGATTACCTTGTTTATCTTGACTTGTGGCAACACGATTCCTATGTGGTCGGGGGGTGACTACAGTAGTGTCGTTCACTAGAATCTTAATAAAGGCAATGAAAGTTGCTAGAAAATCAACCAAGGTTCTTTTTGTGAGGAGCTTGTTGATCAATCCTATCAGCAAGGCCTAACCTGATATCTAACTATACCTATATTTAATCTAAGTGGAACTAGTATTCGCTTCTTGTTTCCGAACTGAACAACTATTTGGAAAGAGGTCCTTTTATGAGACGTATCTCATTATTTATAAGTAAATGCACTTATTTGAAAATAAATAGTTAAGGGACGTGTCTCATTACCTCACATGAGATATGTCGCCTAATAAATGGGCACCTTCTTTAGAAAAGATTTTCTTATAGGGTGTACCTCTCCATGAAAGGTTGCACTTAATGGTTTATAATTCTTTAAAAAAGTTATATTTAGAAGGACGTTGCATCTTTTCCATTTAAAAATTTACTAATAAATTTGATCGTTTCCTTAAGAATTTTCCTATGTATCCTTTTATTTCGTGCGAAATAAAATCACCCTCCCAATTTATCACCGACGACTCATTTAAAAAGAGAAACATGGTGGTAGGTTGTTTAGATCTATTTAGTACCCTCTGTAGATCTATTCATCCTATTTTTAAGATCTATCCAACTTTAAAAAACTCATTATATTTGTTTCATATAGTTTATCCTTAATAGGATTTTTTAAATCAATTTATGTAATGACTTTTCTTATCATCTCAACAAACCATTTCTTCGTAATTCTTTTTTATATTATAAAAAAACTTTCTTCAACTATTTTTAAATACTTTTTGTTCTTTCATATTAAAAATATAAGATTTTTTAATATATTATCCTTATTAAGTTTGTCTCTACTTAAAGTATGGAAAATATTATTTTCATTTTTTTGTGGATTAGTGTTATTAAGTTATTTTTTCAATTATCTTGCCATTTCCTTATCATCTTTTTTTTCCAAATGAATTTCTTATCATCTTTGTAATCCTTTCCTTTAATAATCCTTTTTTCTTTTTTATTTTAAAAAGACTTCTTCAACTATTTTTAAAATTTTCGTTATTTTATATTTTCTTTTTTAAATTTATGATTTGTTCTAATTGAAGTTTAAAAATGAAATTTGTTGTGTATTTGTGTAATTAAATTATTTTTATTTAATCATGTCTCATTTTTTGTTTTATTATGATTCTTATGATATTATTTTAAAAACTCAATAACCATTTAATAGAAAATATTTTTTAATGAATGTGAGTGCAAAATATTTTCGTTATTTTTTAAAATCTCTATTTATTATGATAACCCTTGCATTATGCGGGTGATTTTGCTAGTTCAAAAATAATATTGAAACAAGAACATGGAAGATTGTGGGTGTCTTCTACTTTTTATTTGATTTTCCAAAAACTAACGTTTTACATATATTTATCCAATGAACTATATAGACTACATAAGTCTTCCCCAGTCGATACATAGACTAAAAGAATTAATGGGTGCAGTAGCCAGTTGAGTTCTGCTGATTCCTAAGAGGTGTGACACTGCAAGTAAAAATTGGAAAACGAAACCAAAAAATGGAACGTTGTGTACTTTGGACTTGAAACACTTGGTATACACATTACGTGTTGAGTTCCTTTGTTTAGGTCTTATACACTTGAATTGATTTGTATTTGGATTGCATAGAAGTAAATTGAAGTGTATATTGCTTAAATCGATGCATCTATTGTTGAATAAAAATTTTAACTTTAACTAAATTATACAGATGATAAAATCATCATCAATAAAACCTTTTTTTAGATTAAATCATCAAGAAAATAAAATTTAATTACGGAAGTGTATCTGAATCCATAATAGCAAAACGATTCTTCACATCTTTATGTTTTGATCTTCCAAATTTTACACCGGTTCTCTAAAGCCAAAGTTCCTGGATGATGAGATACCAAAAAAACTACGGTGCGAATTTGGGGACCATAACCGTATTTATTCACATAACTGTATTTATCGTTATCTTTCATAATTTCAATTTAACCCATCATAAATTAAAGATTACGAAAATGGTATCAACACATATTTATCCATACTCATTGTTCGTCCAAATTTTTCACGGCACCCCTCGGCTCAATCATGACGGTTAACCCAGCCAGTCGTGGTTGAACCCGTGGTTAGTGCCTAATTTAATAGAAATAAGATACGTGAGATTTATTCGGAAGGAGGGAAAGGGGTCCACGAGATTGACAAGACGAAGTCATTGCATGGAGAAGACGAAGTCATTGCATTGAGAAGACGAAGTCATTGCATGGAGAAGACGAAGTCATTGC
>JAURVB010014330.1:0-21088 GCA_033002965.1 Piper betle | reverse complement strand
TACACACGCGCGCACGTGTGTGTGTATTGTAAAACCTGAAAAGAATAACTAGTTTATTTTTATTATGGTTTTTATAAATTTTAGAACGAATTGTAAATATTATTTAATTAAATTATTTCTTGAGAATCAATATCATAAATTATCAATTATGACCTTTAGTATATTGATACGATGGTATTTATGGATGGTTGTAAATAAATTTTATTTATTGAATTTTGGGACTTGACACCCATCGTATTAACTTAATAGTTAGTTTTTGACTTTTCATTATCACATTAATGGTTGTTTAATATAGTTATGTGTGATTACATGCTTTTCTATAAATTTTAATGTAATGACTTCTTAAATTCCACACATATTCTTCTATATATAGAAGAATTCTTTTGATGTTAAATAAAATATCATCTCGATAGTTTGTGAATACATTTGGCTCACAATTGGAAGACTTTAGAGAAGTTTCATTTATCATAGGATCGTGTGTCATAATTACGAGTGTCTCATCACAATTCCAGGTTCGTATAATTACTCAAAATGTTATATATTCTTATTTGGGAGACTTGGTCAGCATGAGCCTACATTTCACCACCATGCGCCAAGTGTAACCGGGGTCAAAAATTGACTCAGCCCGACACGGGGCAGCATGCTGAAAATTCTTAAGAGATTAAATACCTGGCTTCATGCGAAAAGGGGTGATAGGACGCAGTGGCGGAAGACGACTCATTACACACTTATAATACCGAGAGGGTGAGTCAAGGGCAAATATCGGTAACTACATGCCGTGGGCCATGTAGCGTGTCTGCGCATACATGAGATTGTAGCTAGATGGGGCGACCACCCTCCTGGAATAATAAGAGCTCAGCATAGGCTCATAATCAATAAAAGACTCAAATTCAGATGTTGTGGAATATATTAACTTGTTTCTTATAATTATATGAATTAGTGTTTTTATCACTAAGGTAGAATTGCTCCCGCAGGTGTGAGCATGGAAGAATGGGTAGAGTCTGAACAGCTGGAGGACTATGTTATTGAACTTTTATTTTTCCTATTTGTTGTTATACTTTTAGATTGTTTGCATGGCAGTGGGATTTTGGTTCGGTTCATGGGGCTTAGATTATTCTAAGTATTTCTTATTTTAATTTTTATGTGCTGAGTTTATTTGAAATTTTAAAAATTAATAGAAAATTAATTTATGAGACACTTAGTTTTATATAGTAACACTTGGCTCATGGCTGGTTACGGGTGAGTCTTAACATATATATATATATATATATATATATATATTTATTTATTTATTTATACGTTTACTAACATGAGTATATGTTGATATTTACTCATGTTTACCTGTATATTTATATAGTATAATTATATTATTATTTTATTACTAGAGTATTAATTATGTTAATTATAAAACCTTTGACTTGAGTTAGAGTTTTACATTAACGAACCAGTCGGTTCGAGTCAAGTCACTATAATGAACTGCGTGCTGAATCGAGGCTAGTCATGAGTTATAAGCGATGAGGGTCAGGTGTACCAAATATATGATGATAACATTAGAAAGATTGTGATAAATGAGTTATCCAAATATATGAAAGTATGAAGTATATTTTTTATATATATTTGATTGAAGAAATATTTATAGGCTGAATAACGCATTAGGATGTGTTATAGGGCAGTTTGGGTGGGCAATTGGTTATAGAACATGTCATTGTGATGTTATGGTGTGTATTATATTTTATTGGGATTTTCCCTACTTTTAGATTTTTAAGACTTATTACGAGATAGTTATTATTTTTTACTCGAGTCGGAGTAGAGTTAAGTTTAATTTACGATATCGCCATCAAACCATTTCTTCCCTCGACACTTCTCTTCTTCCCCAAACCCTCGATGCTGCCCCTTTGTTCGTCATTGATGCCACCCCACCACCGATCAATGCTGCCAAGCCCGACCACGCCAGCGTATGCCGTCGACGTGCCACCCCGAGCGCCCCGGCCGTCGCCCGGCCTCCACTAGGCAAGGATACCGAGCCTTTGCGCTGCGCTTCTGTCACCGATCTTGCCTCGAACGACCGCCGCCACCGCCAACCAGTTACCGCCTCGATGTCTTCCACGACCGGAGCGGAGCTCAGTGCTACCCATCCCGGCGGGATCTCATCACCCATAACCGACCACCCCTATTTTGCCCTTTTTGGCGAGCCGCTGCCTCTGTCATCGTCGTTGACATCCCATACACATTGGGCTCCCGAGCTGGTACCAACGATACCCAATACCACCATCATCTCGCCGGTAGCCGCCACCGGTAACAATCGCTGGAAAACCATCGAAAGCAGTAAGAAATCCACCGAAAACTGCCAAAAAACCACTGAAAACTGCTAGAAAATAGGATTCGCTAGAATTCACCAGATCTTCCGCCGAACTCATCCAATTGAACCCAATAGAACTTAGGGTACCGCGAAGAGCCAAATTCGAGCTCCGAGACACGCTACAAAACTCTAACCATTACCGATTATTGACGACGCAAGGTATAATCACCTCCAATTTAATTATTTAAATTTGATAATTATTAACACAACTTGTTTGGATTGATTGTTTGATATGATGATTGCCTGATTGTGAATGAAGTGATGATTTGCATGATTTGCTTGATAGTGAATGGATGTTAGTGATCTAACTAAGTAAATTAAATCTGAGCCTGCTAATTGACCACAATGTAACTTAGAAAAAACATAATGAAATTTGTATGAATAGGATGAGTTAGAATAATTTTTACACTGATGATTGTTGATTATGTGATGGAGATTGTGTTGTGAGTGTGATGTCATGATGAGTTTGATGCATCATTTAGTTAGTGGCCATTAGCTTCTGATTTGATGTGAAGGTACAGAGTAGGAGCTCGCCTAGGCGCGTGGACACGATTGGAGTTTCTACCAGGTCCGTTAGGACTTGCTTTTGGTTTTATCTTTATACTCTATCATGTGTTGTTTTATAGGTAAGCGGATGTGTCAAGCGGTGGATTTATTGTATCCCACTCCACGCGGGCCATTTAATAGCACATTATATCCGGATTAATAACCCTTGAGGATAAGACCCCTCGTGCTTGTTTTTGAAACTCAGATCTATCTCACGATGCCTTTGGGGCTATTATATAAATCCCTTCCCAGGCCTATATATAGTTTTATCAAGTATTCAGTGAGAGAAGAGAGGAAATTCGACAAGCGTTGTACGTGAGCAGGCACGTGCATGTCAAAGCAGGCTATAGATTAGTGAGCGGACTGTTCTAATCCTGAGGGATCTTGACAACTTCACTTTTTAGTTCCCCAAACTCAGAGAAACGTGGAGGTTTATGGGTAGTGCTATGCAGCGCATGTCTGCACTTGTGGTTTCACAGGGTACTGAAGGCCAATGCCTAACAGTACTCAGCCTCTATACTTAGGGCCAGGAGTAATACGAAGGATGCAGAGGTCTGAGAGGGAAGAAAGGAAAGAGAATGATTTTTCCGCACAAAGGGATAGTTTAAATGACCAAGGAAAGAGAATGATATGGAAAAGGGACACTGCTGCCCGAGGTCGATGGCTCCCATTATTGCCCTTCTGAGAGTTCTTGAGGAAGAGTATATAAGAGTTTTATTCAACAAAAAGGCCAACTCTCCTATGTAAGATTGATTTTAGTTATTTTTGGACTGGTCACACTCGTTACTGATGTCTTTCTAGTATATATGTAAGTGAGAATTGCGAGGAATGAGCACTGCTGGGACGGTGAAGGAGCAGCACTGAATCACGCACACATATACGTGCCGACTATGATTGGTGATGTATTGAACTGTGTAGATAACGATTTTGAATGATATTATGTAAACTGCTGTAAATACTATGCATGAGAATGAAAATGGAAAGTGGGAATGAACAGGGTGAGCTACGGAGCGAGGATAACTAGAATGTGAAAAACATGTCATGTTTGGGCTATGTTGTCGATATTTATTGCTATATATATATATACTGATTGACGTTGACAGGGTAGCCCCTATTACACTTTTAGGGGAGATTATGTCCATTTTGTTTTTGAAATAGATATTTCTTTTGAACTTTTTGTTTGTTTGGATTGTTTGTATGCTTATTTGCATAGCAAGGCATGCATGTAGGACAACATTTGAACCCAAGCATTTCATCCATGCTTTGAATGTTGCATCCCCATCTTGAGATGCTGAGGGTAGATCCTGTCAGCTTAATCGAATCAAGTAGATTAGCGAATGGTTTGGTTGCCGATAACATTTTTGGGTTGGTTCGTAGGTGAACCTAAATGAGGTGTTACAGACGTGGTATCAGAGCTAACTCTTGGTTGATTAAGTTGGTATATGCATTATAGGTTACTTATGTACGAAAGTTGCTCCGAGCTGTATCAACAGGCAATTTTCTGTCTTAATGTTTTGGGTTTACAGATTTTATGACCGAATAGTGGTGTGATAGGGTGATTAGATTAGAGTAGAGAGTACCAGCAAGATGGGGAAATGGACTCGTAGGATGCAGATCAGACGCTCGTTGGACACTGATTAAGGCCCCATACGCTCGCCCAGACAGGAGAGTCCCAACCATCGTCACAGTGATGTAGCCTCTAGTTAAACGAGGACCACAATGCCACTAGAAGGGGGGTTAGTGTGCCAGTTTCAGTTAGTTGACATAGTGAGAGTCGTGATAGTCACTTTAGTAGAAGCAGTCGACAAGAGAGGGATGCAACGATTGCCAGGTTAGTTAAAGTTCAGATACAGATGCACCAAAACCAAGAGGAATTCAGGAGTGTTTGGTAGTATGGGATGCTCTATGGAGTGCAAACTACACATCATTATAGGGGCATTCCAGGATTGTAACGACCCGCCATTTGTCACAACATTGTGGGCCTAGCTGGCAAGGTGTTACTCAAACTTTAAGCAAATATGTCTAACATTTTTTTAAACAAAAACATATAAACATATATAAAGATTCCACAGTCTTGGACCGTTTCCCAGTAGCCACACTTATTTCTCAAACAGTAAAAAATAAAGGAGTCCTCATAATTATTTTGCTCCATGCTCTGGTTGTCAATCACCTAATCTCGTATCTGCACACCTGCGAAGGCAATTCCGCATTAGTGATTACAACACTAAGTAGTATAATAGATAAAACAAAACAAGTACATTCCACTATTTCCTTAAGTTTATTTTAATATGCGGTGGAGCGATTCCGCTGTACTCCAAAACAATGCGGAGGAGGTATCCGCTGTGATCCGCACACCCCGGCCGTAGCCCTTTTGTGGGGAGGCTACCACTACCGTCTCCAGTGCCAGTGCCTCACACACCCCGGCCGTAGCCTTTTTGTGGGGTAGCTATCACTGCACTCAGGTGATTGCTGCGCCCCGTTTGTGGGGAAGCTCTCACTACCAATTTTAGTGCCAGTGCCTCGCACACCCCGGCCGTAGCCTTTTTATGGGGAGGCTATCACTGCACTCCAGTGCCAGTGCCTTGCACACCCCGGCCGTAGCCTTTTTATGGGGAGGCTATCACTGCACTCAGGTGATTGCTATGCCCCGTTTGTGGGGAAGCTCTCACTGCCAACTCTAGTGCCAGTGCCTCACACACCCCGGCCGTAGCGTTTTTATGGGGTGGCTATCACTGCACTCCAGTGCCAGTGCCTTGCACACCCCGGCCGTAGCCTTTTTATCGGGAGGCTATCACTGCACTCCAATGCGATGGAGGAATCGCTGTGCCTCACTCACCCTGGCCGTAGCCTTTTTATGGGGCGGCTATCACTACTCCAAAACAATGTCGATGCATTACAATAATTTACGCACATAATACGACCCCGTGTCGGACTGAGTCAATTCTTTGACCCCGGTTGCACTCGGTGCATGGTAGGCGAATCTGGGCTCAGGCCGACCAAGGCTACCAATAAGGAAAATACGATGTTCTACCTATTATACGTACTACACCCTACATGGGAACGCTAATTTCACTATTCATGGTGGCTGACCAGCAGCCATGGCGACCATGTCTTGCCCCAGCAAGGTGATGACCAGCACCACCCCAAGTGACGACCAGTCTGCCCTTTCCATGGCGGATCCACGTCTGGCCAGCAACACCACCCAATCAACACCAACCTGGTCTCCCTACACTTCCTGATTTACATCTCTCCCCGCGGGTCTGACTCGGCCACCCAAGGCGACTCCGTCCGGCTAGCAGCACCGCTGGGAACACTCCCTACTTCCAGCACGTCAACCCTACTCACAAGGATGGAGGATGGTGTTGTTGCTGCTGCAAAAACAGCAGGACATCCTCCTGGTTTTCTTCTTCCCTTGTTGATTTCTCATTTGATTCTTATGTTTAACATGTTTATGATTTATGCAACATGTGTATGCATGCAACAAAAGAAAAAGAAAGGAAAAGGAATTACCCGAGCGAAGGAGGAAAGCCAGCATCTGTCCAAGGAGGAGAAAGATGTAGAAGACGCCCTCCCTTCTCCTTCTATAAAGAATGAAATGACGGCTAGGGTTTGTGGAAACACCCTTTCACCGCAATTCCTTTAATCGGGTAATTGGGTAATCAATACGGTTCACTTAACCATTTCACTTAACCTCTTACATGGGTACATGGTATGATTCACTTAAATGGTTAAATGGATAAATAATTCACTTAACCTCTTAAATGGGTACATGGTATGGATCACTTAAATGGTTAGATGGATAAATAATGTGGTCGACTTGACCGATTCAAGTAGAATCGTCCGGCTAGAAATTACTTCTCAATTTACCGGGTAATTCATACCTAACCAGCTAACGAAATTGTTTTCCCACGTTCTATCCCACCGCGTCAAACGTTATTATTATTATTTTTATATATATATATATATTATTATTTTTTTTTCCGGGTCTTCACAAGGATGAAGCTAGAGTATGGTGGGATTCAGTGCTAAATTCCACATTTGCTCACCAACAACCCTAGGAAATCCCATGAGAGGAATTCAAAGCGGAAGTCAATGGAAAGTACTTTTTGCAAAATGTCAGGAAGAGGAAAGAGCAGGAATTCCAGACCTTGAGCCAAGGACCCATGACGGGGGTGTAATACGAGACCAAGTATAGAGCTCTGGAGAGATTTGCACTAGATTTGGTCCCCAGTGAAGGAAGAAGGATAGTACAATTTGATGAAGGCCTACATCATGAGATCATGGCCTATGTGGATAGGAAGTTTGCTACCTTAAGTGATGTTGTGAGAGCTGTAGGTGAGGCAGAACAAGTTTTCGCAGCTAGAACTCGTCGGGATTTTAACAGCAGCAGGCCGTATTAGCCAGAGTAGGGATCACAACAGAGATGTCAAACAGATGCACCCATTGCCATGAGGGCTATGGATGGCCAAGTCTAGGGCTATAGAGCACACTTCTATCAGAATTGCCAACATCATCATAGTGGTGAATGCAGAGTAGGCACGAATGTTTGTTATAGTTGCCATCAGCCAGGACATTGAGTCACAGATTGCAAAGTAGGCACTAGGGTATGTTATAGTTGCAGTCAACTAGGGTGTAAAGCATCAACTTGTATAACTGGCCAAATCCAACAGTTGACGCTCCCAGCTCCTCCACAGAGACCTGCACTCCCAGCTCCCAAATAGCAACCACAAGAGAGAGGCCAACAGGGCCAAGGTCAAGGTCAGAGAGGAGGAGACCAATGAGCACTGAGACAACAAAAGATGGGACATAACCAGAGAGAGTACATGGCTGCAGGGCAAGCTAGACAGTAGAGGGGTAGGCAATAGGCACCGCTAGCTCAGAATCAGGCTGCACCACCAGCAGCACCTCCTGCCCCAACACAATAGCAGCTAGTGAGGATGTATGCAGCCACTGTGGCAGAGGCAATTGAGGATATGACAGCTGTGACAGGTATGCTCTCAGTAGGCTTTGTACCTACATGAGTCTTATTTGATTCTCGCTGAACACACTCATTTATTTCGTACAGATACACAACTAGAATTGGATTTAAGATAGAAGAGTAATGACATTCACTATTATTGTCCACGCTCAGCCGGTAGTGTGATAGCTGCGGCCTAGTGTGTGTGTAATGTCCCTCATGAGATTCAACAGCAACAACTTGTAGTTGATTTGATATTGTTCAAGTTAAAAGAATTTGATGTGATATTTGGAATGAACTAGATGTCCAAGCAAGGAGGCTTGATAGATTGACAAAGAAAGACTGTAACTTTCCACCATGGAAGACGCCGCTTTATCTTCTAAGGTGAAGGCAGAGATAGAGGACAAGTATGTATATCTTATAAGAATGCAGTTAGACATTTGGACAGAGGCAGTGAACTGATAATAGCAACGTTAGTTTTGGATGAGCAGAGTGGTTTAGGGGACAAGTTGAGCATTGAGGAGATTCCAGTGGTCAGAGAATTCATTGATGTATTCCCTGAGGAGATTACCAGACTGCTGCCAGACAAACAGGTAGACCTTGCCATTGAACTAATGCCTAGAACTGCAACAATTTCTAGAGCTCCGTACAGGATGGCATCTCTTGAGGTCAAGGAACTTAAGGAACAGTTATAGGCACTATTGAATCAAGGATTCATCAGAACAAGTGTTTCCTCATGGGGTTCTCTAGTGTTTTTCCTGAGGAAGAAGGATGGAAGCATGTGTTTGTGCATCAATTGCATGATGCTAAACCATATGACTATTAAGAATAGATACCCTCTTCCTCGCATTGATGACCTATTTGATTAGTTGAGCTCAACAGTTGTCTTTTCAAAAATTGATTTGAGGTTAGGATAGTACCAGTTAAAGATCAGAGTAGAAGACATCCCGAAGACTGCATTCAGGACTAAATATGGGCACTACGAGTTTTTGGTCATGCCTTTTCAATTGATCAATGCTCTAGCAGCACTTATGGACTTGATGAATAGAGTATTCAGTCCATATTTGGACCATTTTGTGATCATCTTTGTAGATGACATACTGGTATACTCTTCGTCGAGGGAAGAGCATGAGCAACTTGTGAAGATAGTGTTGCAGACGCTAAGAGAGCATAGGTTGTACGGGAAGTTTTCGAAGTGTAGTTTTTTGCTATCAGAGTGTGAGATCCCTCAACTTAGTACCACATCTAATACCTACTGGGAGAAGATCCTATTTATAAGTGGAAATGGAATATAGATCTTTAACTTCCGGGGTACCCATTTTAAAGAAATGACTTAGCCCATTACGTTGCACTTTGGGCTGGGTCGTTACAAATGGTATCAGAGCTGCCCTGGTTCCGTGTTTAGATGGAGGGCTGAATTAGAAACGTTGGCTAGGCTGCCAGTCATGGGCCAGAAAGGTCGTGGGCTGGGGCTAGCAACAGGCCAAGAATAGGCATTTCGGGGACGAAATTCCCTAAGGTGGGTGGATTGTGAGATCACTCAACTTAGTCCTACATCTAATACCTACTGGGAGAAGATCATGTTTATAAGTGGAAATGGACTATAGATCTTTAACTTCCGGGGTACCCATTTTAAAGAAATGACTTAGCCCATTACGTTGCACTTTGGGCTGGGTCGTTACACAGGGATAAGCTTTCTTGGCCATATCATCTCCGCATCAGGCATCTCAGTAGATCCAGCCAAGATAGAAGTAGTGGAACAGTGGCAACAACCAAAGACACCTATGGAGGTTCAGAGTTTCAAAGGCCTATCTGTGTACTACAGACTGTTTATTCAAGGTTTCTCTTCTATAGCAGCCCTTCTTACACGGCTGTCTAGGAAGGATGAATGGTTCAAATGGATAGAGGAATGTGAGCAGAGTTTCAGGACGCTAAAGGAGAGATTGACTTTGGCGCCTATCCTCACATTGCCTGAGGGACACAAGGATTTGGTAGTTTACACAAATGCCTCTAGAATTGGACTAGGTTGTGTTTTGAAGCAGAAGGATAAGGTTATAGCTTATGCATCTCTCTAACTCAAGGTGCATGAGCATAACTATCCCACTCACGACCTAGAGATTGCAGCAGTCATATTCGTACTCAAAATATGGAGGCACTACTTGTATGGAACATCTTTGAAACTTTTGACAAATCATTAGAGTCTAAAATATATCTCCACGCAGAAGGATTTGAACATAGAGACATTAGCAGATTAAGAGATTGACATAGCGTACCATGATGGTAAAGCGAATGTGGTAGCAGATGCGTTGAGCAGGAAGCTAGGAGTTTTGTATTCTGTAGGATTTGTAGTAGTGTCAATGACTCAGTACACTACAGGCCAAAGATGGCTGGAATGATGGCACGACTGACCGTTCAGCCGAGTGTCCTTGAGCATAATAGAATTGCACATGAAGCAAATCCATAGTTGAAGCAATGGTTGGAACAGGGAACACATCAGGAATTGGACAGAGATGCAAATGGGTTAGTTAGGCTGAGAGGACAACTCTTTGTGCCAAATGTTCCAGAGTATCCTAAACTTCGAAGTACGATTCTTCATAAAGCTCACATGTCGAGAAGCATAGTGCATCCAGGTGGTGCGATTTATGTATCATGATGTCCGATGAACATAATGGTGACTAGGAATGAAGAGAGAGGTATGAGACGCAGTTACCAGACGTTTGGTGTGCCAGCAAGTGAAAGCCGAGCACATACACCAAGGTGGAATGTTACAACTATTGGAAGCCCCAGAGTAGAAGTGGGAGAGCATAGCATACGACTTTGTAATCGATTTACCTAGGACCTGCCAATAGAAGGATGCAGTATGGGTCATAGTAGATTGACTCACAAAGAGTGTACACTTCATACCAATAAGGCTAATCTATTTACCTCGGACTTGCCTACAAAAGTACGCAGTATGGGTCATAGTAGATTGACTCACAAAGAGTGCACACTTCATACCAATAAGGCTGGATTACCCACTGACCACTTGGGCCATGCTATATCGGGATCAGATAGTCAGGCTACATGGAGTGCCACGGCAGATTATATCGATATGGACCCAAGGATCACGTTTTGATTTTGGAAATCTTTTCAAGCTGCTATGGGCACTGAATCGAGATTCAACATAGCCTTTCACCCATAGACATATGGGCAGATTGAATGAACCATACAGATCCTAGAAGATTTGCTCTGAGCATGCATTTTGAATTTTGAACGAAGTTGGGAAGAGCACTTACCTCTAGTGGAGTTCTCCTACAACAATAGTTATCAGGCCACGATAGGAATGTCACCATTCAAGGCACTATACGACCGACCATGTCGATCCCTGGTGTGTTGGGTACAAGGTAGTGAGCTAGTAGTAGTTGGGCTAGAGATGATTCAGCATACAGAGGAAGTGGTAATGCGAATCAGGAAGAGAATGAGGTTAGCTCAATACAAGCAGAAAAGTTATGCTAATCAGCGAAGACATGAGGTTCATTTCGTGTTAGGAGATTACATTCTCCTCAACGCCTCTAAGACTAAGAGAAAATAGAGATTTGGGACACGAGGGAAACTCCGTTCGCAGTCTATTGGACTGTTTGATGTGATCGAGTGCATTAGACCAGTGGCTTACAGGCTAGCATTGCCGCCTCACTTATCAGCTACGCATAATATCTTCCATGTGTCAATGCTAAAGAAATACCATCCAGACAACTCTCATGTTGTCTGTTTCAGAGAGATATAGCTGCAACTAGACCTGACATTTCCGAAAGATGCAGTTCAGATCGTGGATCGCAGAGTGAATATTCTTCGAAAAAAGTTCCCTTCGTACGAGTGCAATGGGCTCGAAGAGGAGTTGAAGAATCTACATGGTAATGCAAAGATGAGATGAAGAAGCAATAGCCGGAGATATTCGAGCAACTAGGTTCACAGCTAGGTACCATACTAGAGACAACTTTTTTCATATTATGGATGAGTTTAACACTTCCTTGGTTAAAATTTTGAGGATGAAATTTTTCTTAAGAGGGAAGCTTGTAAAACCAATGACTCGAGTAAGAGTTTTACATTAGCAAACTAGTCGGTTCAACAGTCAGTTTGAGTTGAGTCAGTTTCATGAACCGCGTGCTGAGTTGAGGCCATCAGTGAGTTTTGAGCGATGTGGGTCAAGTGTATCTGAACATATGATGATAACGTCAGAAAGATGGTGAGAAATTAGTTATCAGAATATTTTTTGGCTGAACAACGCATTAGGATACGTTAGGATTATATGGGACCGAACCATTTCTGGGCAAAATCCAATAGTTTGGGTGGGCTATTAGTAATAGAATGTGTCATTGTTATGGTATGTATTATATTTTATGGGACATTTCCCCATTTTTGGATTTTTTTTAAGGATTTATTACAAGTTACTTATTATTTTTAACTCTAGTAGGAATCAAGTTTTATTTACAATATCGACACTGAACCATTTCTTCCCCCAACACTTCTCTTCTTCCCCAAAACCCTCGACGCCACCCCCCGATCAAGGCCGCCGAGCTCTGTTGTGCCGTTGTCGTGCCGCCCCGAGAGCCCCCGGCCATTGCCCGGCCTCCATGACGTGAGGATGCCGAGTCTTTGCGTCATGCTTTCACCACCGAACCGCCGGCGCCCATCGCTGCCACCACCCAGTTACTGCCTCCACGTCTCCAACCCTCCCACGACCTTTCCCAATAGAAGTGGAGCTCCATGCTTCCCATCCCTACCAGATCTCATCACCAATCTCCAACTGTCCAGGTTTTGCCCTTTTTTGGTGACTGGCTACCTCCACCGACCTCGTCTACATCATAGATGCATTGGGCTCGTCGAGCCGGTGCCAATGTTACCCAATACCACCACCATCTAGCTGGTACCCGCCGCCAGCAATAGATGCTGGAAAACCATCGAAAAGCTACAAGAAGACCACCATGGAAGGATGGGTAGAGTCGGGACAAATGGAGGACTCTATTATTGGACTATTCTTTTCTCGAGATTGTTTGCATGGCAGTGGGATTTTGGTTCCATTTATAGGACTTTGAATATTCCGATCATTTGTATATTAAATTTATTGTTATGGATTTATTTAAAATCTTGAAAATTAATAGGAAATTAATTTATTAGACACTTAGTTTCATACAATAACACTTGGCTCGTGGCTCCGAACGGGAGGGTCGTTACATGTGGTATCAGAGCTGTGTCTCCCACAGATCCATGCAAATCAATCATTACCTTGTTGAAAGTTTAAGAGTCTATTATCCCAAGGGTAAATTTTCTTTTATATAAGGATTGATCATTCTTTTTATAAAACTAATTTTCATTGTTTTAGATGGTAAGTCATTATAGGTGTGCCACTTGTATGTCATGCTAGGTGCACGTGACACCTAAACCAATGAGCGTATATGGGACGCCTCTACAATTGGAGGTGTTATCTAGGTAATATGGATGGTATGGGTCACCTATGCGATATGGATAACAGTGTGATGGGACAGTGTGCCCCACTTTATCTATGCATATGATTGGAAATGCTTAAATCAAAAAAACTACTTATGACCCTATTATATTTTTGAGGACGAAGATTCCCAAGCTGGGGAGATTGTAAAACAGCAATTTTTCTCCTTATTATATTTTCGAGGACAAAAATTCCTAAGCTGAGGAGATTGTAAATCCCCGAAAAAAATAATTAGGTTATTTTATTTAGGGTTTTATAAATCTTAAAACGAACCATAAATAATATTTAATTAAATAAATTGTTAAGAATCAATGTCATTTATAACCCATTCGTATTCACTTAATAGTAAGTTTTTGACTTTTCATTATTACACAAATGAAATAGTTATGAGTGATTACGTTCTTTTTTGTAAAATTAAATGTAATGACTTCTTAAATTCCACACATATTAATAAAATTTAATATAATGACTTATTTAATTTCACACATATTCTTCTATATAAATGAGAGTTCTATTGTTAAATGAAACATCCTCTGGATAGGTTGCAAGCACATTTGGCTTTAGAGAAATTACATTCATCTTAGCATCATGTGTCGTAGTTGCGGATGCCTCATCAAAATTCCAGGTCCATATAAATATTTGAAATGTTGTATTTTCCCTTGTTGGTAGCCCTAGTCGGCCTGAGCCCAGATTCGACCACCAGGCACCTAGTGCAATCGGGGTCAAGGAATTGACTTAGTCCGACACTGGGCCCCATCCATAAAATTAGATGGAAAACTTTTGGTTTGAGCCAAGTGTGTGGAGCTGTCCTTAGCCAAGCCGACATGTATTTCCTTTGGTATTCTCTTAGGATTTTAGATTGTGTGCTCAATTAGAACTAAGTAATGCTTGTTTTAGTTTTAATGATTTATGAAATTACTAGATGGATATGAGATCTTGATTTTAGTAGATGCCAGCATGGATCTCATCGGCATGTTATGATAAGGTTACAAACTCATCCTTCCCTTTACTGTGCCAAAGATTCGGACTACTTAGAGTGTTTATATATTCAGTTAGCTAAAGTTGAGAAGAATAGTGACCAGGAGTATTTGGAGTACTGAGGACATTGCAACACTTGTCCACCTTTTGCATGTCACCACATCAGCCCTTCCTTGGGACATGGCATAGATTGTGAGATGAAGTTATAAGAGATGATACCAGTAGGAAGCTTTGTGTATGGAGATACTCACGTAGTTACATGACAGTTGAGCATGGACCATTGATTGCCTTAAATAGGTCCATTAGGCATAGTGTGAGGTCTACATTGGGGAACATAGACCTTTAGATAGATCCTTATGGATGGTGGATGTGGCTATGCTAGCATATCTACTTAAGCACTTGGAACATTTGGAGCACAAATGACAGTTTGGACAAATGACTTGGATAGACTACTTCCAAGAGATAATAGTGGATGAGGATGAGTATCGAGGTGGATCAATAGTCTCATAAATACTTCACCGCCTCTCTCTTCCACTAGTGTATGTCTGTCCCAATAGTATATTGTTGGCCACTCATCAACAGATAGAGGCATGTACACATTGAGAATGAGCAAGATTATATTTGACCTAGGATTTAGACAGTTGACTAGATTTCACTCGATCTCCAAAGGGCAGATCAGTGATTGCTATTGAGAACCAATTAGCGCATATGGAAACAGTTACTCTAGATTCCAGGAGACCAGTGTGGGCTCAACATTGTCTTTCCATCGTACATGTCTCCACTATGATCTAGACTCCTCTAGATTAGGCACGCATGATTGGATAACATGTGCCTAGTTGATAGTAGCTACCTCTGGGGAGATATACACAATGGAGATACACATACCAAAGACAGTAATGGGTTCATGACGTACATGATTAGGATCAGGCTTCAGCACTTGGATAGCACAACTGCCATCCGAGTTGCCCAACTACCGACCGTGATGCACTACCACCGACTGAATGTGCACTACTATCATCTGTGATGTACAACCACCGTCTATATATTGCGCTACAGCCGACCGAGTGAAGCAATTATTGTGGAAGTAAGGGCCAAGTAGTTACTCACCCTATAGGAAGACAACCACTTGAGGATGTTCTTAGCATTTCATAGAAATCACATGTCATAGTTTCAGAGGAGAGTTGGTTCAGAAATTGGGGGCAAGATATAATTACAGTAACATCAACTAGGCGGAGGAAAGTTAGGCGCACTAGAATTATTTGGATGTGATGGCACATGATTGACTTCACTAGCTGTCTTGCATACCATTGCCTTGACCTGACATTCTTGGGTCAAATGTTTATTGCAAGGCAGTGTTAGAACAGTCTTATAGGTAGCATCAGGTAGTGTTAGTCACAGTCATTAAATGGATGTGCATGGACAAAGTTAGAGAACAAGATAGTATGATATCCAGATGGGATGACCACAATGGTCAGATTGTTTAGTAAGCATGACAACATAAGTGTGATCCACAGCCAGGGTTACAAGATTAGATGGTTAGCAAATGATAGGAGTTTAATTCATTTAGAGTTTGGCCTAGCCAGAGAGAGATGTTTACTCAGATTAGAATTTTGGCATAGATGATGGGTTTAGTGAGGGAGCATCCTTTAGGGAGACAGTGTTTTCCTTGTGCTTCGCCACCACGATTAGGTCCTTACCTTGAGAAATAGGATTTAGCCTTTGCCCTGAGTATAGGAGGTTCCTTTGTGGTACTATTTAAGACTTACAATGCAGGTAGTCGATAGCAGACATTTTGAGAGGAGACAACTTCACCGCAACTTGGGAACGATGCAGACAAGGACTTTAGTTAGACAAGACCACACTAACCAGATGGAGGGACACCAATGTAAGATCATCTTAACTGACAGCTTCGCTTGAGAGTCCACCACAATGATAGTAGTTATGCGAGTCAAGATTAGTTCTACAAATAGGTATGGGACGGCAGTTCACACATTACTAAAGAGCAAATGTGACACGTGACAAACCCACTATGAGTTCCCGTAAACTTGAGGTGTAATGACCCGCCATTTGTCACAACATTGTGGGCCTAGCTGGCAAGGTGTTACTCAAAATTTAAGCAAATATGTCTAACATTTTTTAAACAAAAACATATAAACATATATAAAGATTCCACAGCCTTGGACCGTTTCCCAGTAGCCACACTTACTTCTCAAACAGTAAAAAATAAAGGAGTCCTCATATTTATTTGGCTCCATGCTCTGGTTGTCAATCACCTAATCTCGTATCTGCACACCTGCGGAGGCAATTCCGCGTTAGTGATTACAACACTAAGTAGTATAATAGATAAAACAAAACAAGTACATTCCACTATTTCCTTAAGTTTATTTTAATATGCGGTGGAGCGATTCCGCTGTACTCCAAAACAATGCGGAGGAGGTATCCGCTGTGATCCGCACACCCCGGCTGTAGCCCTTTTGTGGGGAGGCTACCACTACCGTCTCCAGTGCCAGTGCCTCACACACCTTGGCCGTAGCCTTTTTGTGGGGTAGCTATCACTGCACTCAGGTGATTGCTGCGCCCCGTTTGTGGGGAAGCTCTCACTACCAATTTTAGTGCCAGTGCCTCGCACACCCCGGCCGTAGCCTTTTTATGGGGAGGCTATCACTGCACTCCAGTGCCAGTGCCTTGCACACCCCGGCCGTAGCCTTTTTATGGGGAGGCTATCACTGCACTTAGGTGATTGCTATGCCCTGTTTGTGGGGAAGCTCTCACTGCCAACTCTAGTGCCAGTGCCTCACACACCCCGGCCGTAGCCTTTTTATGGGGCGGCTATCACTGCACTCCAGTGCCAGTGCCTTGCACACCCCGGCCGTAGCCTTTTTATGGGGAGGCTATCACTGCACTCCAGTGCGATGGAGGAATCGCTGTGCCTCACTCACCCCGGCCGTAGCCTTTTTATGGGGCGGCTATCACTACTCCAAAACAATGTCGATGCATTACACAATTTATGCACATAATACGACCCAGTGTCGGACTGAGTCAATTCTTTGACCCCGGTTGCACTCGGTGCATGGTGGTCGAATCTGGGCTCAGGCCGACCTAGGCTACCAACAAGGAAAATACGATGTTCTACCTATTATACATACCTGACTTGTGATTTCGTCTGACTATGATCCGTTAACCCTAATCTGAATAAGGGCATAAAATTATACATTAGTATAATTTTATTTTGCATGAACCTACATGCAACTTACATGACTAATATACTATCAATTTTAAATGATGTAATTAGTTCATGTTAGTCTTTATTTCTTATTAAATTTTCAGCAATTCTAATGATAATTAATTATTAATTATCCCCATCCAAATCCCCAATATCTAATTGATAATTCAATTATTAACAAATCCCATACTTTAGTCTTTTGTATTTACCTTATATTCTAACTCAACCGCATCGAGTTCTCCTATATTGACCTGGTTGCCATCCCACCTTAACAATTCATTTAACGACCCCAAAGCTCCCAGCTTTATTTTAATCAACTACCAAAAGCCGGTATTTTCACCATGCATGGCGTCACCAAATTGGCCACCACATGGCAACCCTCAACCAGTCCTTGGTGACCCCATCCTGGCCACCCAAACAGCAACCCCGACCAGACCCATGGCGACTATTCTAGTCAGCCACATAAACAGCACCCCACCAGCCCGTCTTCTTTTCCTTCCACCCAATCTCAGACCCCATCTTCTATCTACCCCACTAATCTGATTGGAAAAACACCAAAGATCCAACCTTTATCCGCTGCTGTCTCATGGAACTCGGACTACACCCTACATGGGGATCTTAATTTCACCATTCAAGGTGGCCGACCAGCAGCCATGGCAACCACGTCCTGCCCCATCATGGTGACGACCAGCACCACCCCAAGTGACGACCAGTCTGCCCTTTCTGTAACACCCCGTTTCGGCTCACCCGTGAACCGACCCGGAAATGTCACCGGCGACCGAACTGTTCGCTAATCTACTAGATTCGGTTAAGCCGACCAGGATCTACTCTCGGCGTCTCAAGATGGAGATGCAAATGTGAAATGCATGAATGGGAACAATTGGGTTCTAACGCGGTCCTACATGCATGCTATGATGTACAAGTAAAATAAGACAAAACAACAAATGCGAAACCAAAAGAAAATATATACTATTTTATGAAAATACGGTAACACATAACAATCTACCATGACATTTAATCATTATCTCATTCGTTTTTACCTGAGCCGAGTCTGAACTCCAAGGCTCCCTACTCATTCATATTTATCAGTTCGTTTCATAACAAGTAATTCATTCAAGCAAACACATCAAAATTATCATTTACATAACAATAACACACCATCATTATACGTTACACGCGGCAGGTACATGTGTGCGCGGTTCCGTGCTGCTCCTCCGCAGTCCCGACAGCTTTCATCGCTCGCATTCCTCACCTACATATATATAGAAAAACCGTCAGTAACGAGTGTTACCGGCCCGGAAAATAACTAATATCAATCTGGCACAGGAGAGCAAACTCTCCTGTTGAATGAAAACCATATACTTCCTCAAGAACTCTCATCAGGGCACATACGGGAGTCGTCGCCCTCGGGTCGACAGCGTCCCCCTATCTTTCACATTCTCATACCTTGGCCATTTCTCTATCGCTTCTCGCATCAAATCTCATTCCTTTCCGCCCTCTGCACCTTCCATATTACTCCTGGCCTTGAGCACGAAGGCCGAGTACTCTCAGGCAGTCGCCTTCAGTACCCTTTGAAACCACAAGTCTAGACATGCGCTGCAATGCAGTACCCATGAACCTCCACACTTCTCCGGGTTTGAGGAACTCAAAGGTGGAGTTGTCAGGATCCCTCGGGAATGAAACGGCCCGCACACCATTCCAGAGCCCACTATCGACACACACGTGCCCGCTCGCGTAGCACGGTAGTCGGATTTCCCTCATTCAATCTCTCACTGAAAACGCGAAAACTATACATATATATAGGTCTGGGTTGGGATTTATACAATAGGCCCGAAGGCAACGTGAGCTGGATCTGAAGTTCGAAAACAAACTCGAGGGATCTCATCCTCGAGGGTTATTAATCCGAAAAATTGTTGGCTAAATGGCCCGAGTTAAGTGGGATCCGATAAAACGCCACTTAACTCGTCCTGCACATGATAAATCAAATACACAATAGAGTAGCGTAAAAACAGAGAACGAGTCCTAAACGGACCTGGTAGAAGCTCCAAACGGGTCCACGCGCCTAGGCGGCGAGCTCCTACACCATACCTACACAATCAAGCTAAAAACTAACGCCCGCATGATGAATCACACATCCTATAGCATGCACACACAATCAACACAATCGCGCATCAATCAACACACATCAACCTATATCAATTCTAGCAAGCCTACTTAGGCTAATTTGCATTAGATCATGATCATTACCTAGTTACCCTAATTTGTTTCTTAGCCTCCATTTTTAACACCACTCAACCAAACAATTTCATATTTCTATTCTTAATCAAACCTACATTTAAATATATATTTATAACACACACACAAATCCTGGCATGCAATTCTAATAATCAATATTTTTAAATAATTAAATTAAAATAAATTATACCTCGCGTCGTCGAAAATCGGCGACGGCTAGGGTTTCTGTTTCGTGGCTCGAAACTCGAATTCGGCACCTAGCGGCGTCCGAAGTCCGATCAGATTGGACCAGGTGTGTTCGGCGGATGATCCGGCGAATTTCCCACGAATCCAATTTTCCGGCGGTTCCGGCGGTTTTCGGCGAGTGTCAGCGGTTTTCCGGCAATGATTCGGGACGGGGCAATCAGGGGTCTATCGGCACCAGCTCGACGAGCTTGGTCCAATGGTGGTGTCAAACAAAGCAGCCGGGGAGGCGATGGCCGTCGGCGGCGGCGTCGAAAATGGGCGGCGGCGGCGGTGTCCTCCGATCGGGGCTGCGGCCGGCCTCGACGGCGGTCAGGATGATGGGGGAAACGTCGGCGACGGCGAGGGGGTGGTCGTCGGGGTCACAGCGGCGACGGCGCAGCCCGGACGGCGGCGGAATCAGGCTCGGAGTGGCAACGGCCGAGGCGGTTTCACGGAGTCGCGGCGGCGCGCTGGCAGGCGATCGCTGGCTGGGGTTGGTCGTGGCGGCACGGCGACGGCATGGCAGGGCGGCGTGTGACGGCCGTCGACGTCGGCGGCAGCAGCACGACCAGTGGCGGCGAGGGTTTGGGTGTTGAAGGGTCGGGAGGGAGAAAAATACCCTCAATGGCAGTTTCGTAATTAAGTATTGACTCGATTCATACTAGAGTCAAAATAATAACTAGTTCATAATAAATTCTAAAAAATCTAGAAAAATATGGAAAAATTCCATAAAATAAAACAAACACAACAACAACCAAATGGCATGCTCGATAACTAATAACCCACCCGAATATAATCCAACGCATCCTAACACGTTATTCGGCCTAAAACTATTTCTCCAATCAAACATATAAAAAGAAAAAAAATACTGCATACTTTCATATATTCTGATAACTCATTATCTCACCATCTTCTCGACGTTATCATCATATATTCAAGTACACCTGACTCTCATCGCTCATTACTCAAAGCTGGCCTCGACTCAGCACGCTGTTCATGAAACTGACTCAACTCGAACCAACGATCGAAACGACTGGTTCGCTAACGTGAAACCCTGACTCGAGTCACGGGTTTTATAGTTTC
>JAURVB010014329.1:0-12345 GCA_033002965.1 Piper betle | reverse complement strand
CGATTTCGGGGCCGACTCGGTCGGCCCCGAATCGGGTCGTGAATCGGCCCGTTTCGGCCGATTCCGACCGATTTAACTCGGAATCGGAATCGGCCGATTTAAATCGGAATCGGTTTTTAGAAAATTACCAAAATACCCTAGGTATAATTTTTATTAAATTATTTAAGCATGGGTAAAATGGTAATTTGGATTTAAAAACCTAAATCAAACCCTCTCCCCCGATTCCGCCGCCGCTTCGCTCCGCCGCCCTCCGCCGTGCTTCCGCCGTCCGACCTCAGCTCCGTCCGACCACGCCACCGCCGCCCGATTCCGACCTCAGCTCCGCCTCCGCCGCGATTCCGCCGCAGACGCTGCGACCGCCGCCCGAACTCGGCTTCCGCCGTCCGACGCAAGCGCCGCGATTCCGCCGCGCTTCCGCCGCGATTCCGCCGCGACTCTGCCGTCCGACCCTCCGCCCGACCTTCCGACCACCCCACCGCCGTCCGACGCTCCGCCCGTTCCGAACTCATCCTTCCGCCGTCCGACGCTTCCGCCGCGATTCCGCCTCCACCGCGATTCCGCCGTCCGACGCTCCGCCCGACCTTCCGACCACGCCACCGCCGTCCGACCTCAGCTCCGTCCGGCCACGCCACCGCCGCCCGATTCCGACCTCTAGCTCCGCCCTCCGCCGCGACTCCGACCGAAAATTTGGGTAAATTTAGATTTTTTTATTGAAATTGAATATTGCGATGTGCAAATTGTTATCTATGATGTTCTAATTGATTAATATGAAGTGCAAATTGTGATGTCCAAATTGAATTTGATTAATATGAATGGAAATTGTGATGTCTAAATTGAAATTTTGTGTGTGCGGTAAATTGTGATGTGCGAGTATGTGCTATGTGCAAATCGTGATGTGCAAATTGTGATGTGCTAATATAGCTTGGAAGTCTTGAAAATTTGCTTGGTAGTGGTTTGATTGATGATGAATTTTTTTGGTGTGCTAGTGTTGATATGCTAGGGTTTTTAGGAACTGTAATTGACGGTTTTTGCAGTTAATTGTCTTTGCCTTGGTGTTCAGTTCTGCAAATTACTCAGTCATTTGAAGTTATCAAAATTTCGAGATATCAGTCACAGGGAAGATGGATTTTGGATGGGAATATGGCACACCACTTGATGCATCTAAGAAGCAAGTCATCTGTAACTTTTGCGGAAAAACCATAAGTGGAGGGATATATCGCTTCAAGCAACATATTGCTGGACTCAAAGGAAATGTTGCTGCTTGTAAGAAAGTTCCTGAAGCAGATGCACAAAAAATGAAAGATTATTTCAAAGGTGTGGAAAAGGCCAAGAAAGAAAAACAAAGGATTAGAGAAGAAATAGGGTCATATGGTTTGAATGACTCAGATATGGAAGAGATGGAAGTTCGGGAGCAAAGTGTTAGGTGCTCTAAGTCAAATACGAAGAGGAAGGCACCTATTTTTGAAAGTGAAAAGAAGAATACATCGGGTCAAATGAGATTATCTACGGCAATAGAAAAGAAAGCAAAAGAGCACTTCCACACAGCCATTGCTCGATTCTTCTATCACTGTGCCATTCCTTTCCATGTTGTAGACTCGCCTTACTTTCACAAAATGATTGATGTGGCAGGTAAATATGGTAATCAAGGGATCAAACCTCCGGGCAGAAATTCTTTGTCAGGCAATCTTCTTACTGCTGAAGTGGCTTCCATAAATGCTAGTTTAGAGGATATAAAAATAACTTGGAAGACAACAGGCTGTTCTATTATGTCTGACGGGTGGACCAATCAATCCGGTAGAACTTTGATCAACTTTCTAGTTTACTGCCCAAGAGGAATGTATTTCCTTGGATCAGTGGATGCTTCAGACAAAAAAAGGATGCTACGTATTTATTTAGTTTACTGGACAAAGTAGTTGAAGAAGTTGGGGAGGAAAACGTTGTGCAGGTTATCACTGATAACGCGTCGGCATACAAAGCTGCAGGGAAGATGCTAGAACAGAAGAGACCACATCTATTTTGGACTCCGTGTGCTGCCCATTGTATAAACTTGATGCTGAAGGACTTTGCAAAAATTAAGAAAGTTGGAACATGTATTATGAATGCACAGAAAGTCACCAAACTTATATACAACCACTCATGGTTGTTGGCTCTTATGAGGAATAATTTCACAAATGGACATGAATTGGTGAGACCTGGGGCAACTCGATTTGCTACTCATTTTTTGACGATTGCTAGTTTCCTGGAACACAAGCAGGCTCTGAAAAAGATGTTTGTTTCTGAAATGTATTCATCATCGAAGTTTGCAAAAGATGAGGATGGAATAGCAGCTGAAAATATTATCTTGAGTGCACATTTTTGGAAGAAGATGGAATTTGTGCATAAAACAATTGAGCCACTTGTTCGATTTTTGAGATTGGTGGATAGTGATGAAAGACCTTCGATGCCATTCGTTTATGATGAAATGCAAAAGACCATAGAAAAAATAAAAGAGGTACATGACATGAAAGTAGAGCGATACAAGTTATTTGTTGATATCATCACCAAGAGATGGGCGAATCAATTTTGTCATCCTCTTCATGCTGCAGCATATATGCTTAATCCTCAAACCCGTTATCGCCCTGACTCAAACATTGTATGCTCTTATTTGACTTACATACCTTTTATGATTTTTTTAACAATTTCATATTGCTTGTGTTTGATTGGGAATAATTTTGTAGCCAAGTGAGGTGTATCGTGCATTCAATGATGTCATTTGTCGTTTGGAAGTCAATGAGGTAGCTCGATCCATGGCATCTTTGCAGGTCAAGATACTATTATTTTTAATTTTTATATATAAATGTTTATGTATAACTAAATATGATGATTCATTTTGTTTTAATATTTTGTAGTGGTCCGATTTTGTATCTGCAAAAGGAGATTTTGGACATTCTCTTGCCATTACCAATAGAAAAGTCCTCCACCCAGGTAAAATCCACCTTTCTCCAGATTTCATATTTATTGCAAGCTTATAAGTAAATCAATTTATCAAATGTAGCATCATGGTGGGAGCAACATGGTATAAGCTGCCCTGAACTACAAAAAATAGCTATTAGAATACTTAGTCAAACTTCATCATCATCGGGGTGTGAACGTAATTGGAGCACTTTTGACCAAGTACATACCAAAAAAGAAATCGACTTGCAAGGAAGAGAGTAAATGATCTTGTATATGTTCATTACAACATGCGGGTCAAAGAAAACGAGTTGAGGTGGAGGCATAAATATGATGCAGTTAGTGAACATTTGAGTTTAGAAGACTCGTTAGATGAGTGGGTTGGAGAACGGGACAACCCATCCCCATCGGTATGTTTAAATAAACCTTACATCACATTCATGATTTTGTGTATGAATTTTTTTTTGAATTGAAATGAATAGGGTATGACTTTTTTTATGCAGGATGATTTCTTTGGTACCAATATTGGCAACAATGATGGTGCAGATGAAGAGGCCTTTGTAGCAAATGAAAGTGGCAACACATTGAAAACTGCAATTGGATCGTGTTCTACTACGTCTGATGGTTTTTCTTTGCCTCCTCTTCCTAGTGGACAAAATATTGATATTGATGTACATATTGACTCCCAACAAAATTTGTCTTTGCCTCCTGAACCTGAGGGACTTCATATGAGTGGGAGTTCTATGCCTCCTTTTACGCAGGGGTCTCGTGTTAATGCAGATGATAGTTCTACTATTCCGATTGGTGATAATGACTCGGACTCCGAAGATGATTCAGATGATGACTTAGATGATTTAGTATTAAGCACTGCGTAAAATTGTGTTGAACATTCATTTTTTGGACTTGTATTAATGTCTTGTTGTTATTATTTGATAGAACACAGATGATGATATATGAACATTGTGTATATACTTATGATATTGTGGTATTTTGATGATAAATTGTGATGCTCTTTTAGGTATGTAATTATATGAAATTGTGTTCATTACATAAAGAGTATGTTTTTCAGGTTTGCTCTTATTTGAATTACATAAAGAGTATGTTCTTTCAGGTATGTTCTTATTTGTTCTTTCAGGTATGACTCTACCGTTGTATTGTCATAATTACATACCTTTGTGATTGTTGTATAAATACTTGAATTTGTATATTTATGTTGAGAAATTATATAATTATGTATTTCAGGTATTTCTGTACTGAGTTGGCAAATTTTTGTATATGACCGATTTGAACCGATTCAACTGAACCGATTCCTGGCCGATTCAGACCGATTCCGATTCCGATTCCGATTCACTGGAAAACCGATTCCGATTCCGATTCCGATTCATGCAACCATGGATGTGATCATGGTTGTGTGGAATTTGGTTGTCTATTTGTCTCTATTGGATAGTGTTGGATGTGGGTTGTGCAACAAAATTATATGTTCTGTGGGAAATGACCATTGATCAAAACTTTTTATTAAAGTATATTATCATTAGAAATTATTGTAAGTAGCATGATTTGAATTTTTAATGCACAATTGTCTAAATGATTCTTCTAAAAGCCGCATTTTTAATTAACCAGATTTAAAAATTAGGATTATCCTTATCTAGAACATATTAACCTTTTCATTTAATTATAATATATTTTTAATATATATATATATATATATAATAATATTATTAAAGTATGTAATTAAATCTTAATTTAATTTGTACACATATTTTTGTCAAAGCATGCAAAGAAAATATATAATCAAATATTAATTTGAGTTAGTTTGTATTTTAAGTTGATTTAAATTCTTTAAAATATATGAAATTCAAATAAAGTAAATCATTTAAGTAGAGTTCATTTGAATTATAACAAGGATATCAATAAGTGCAATTTAAAAATATTAATTTTTAAAAAGTATGATAAAATATAAAAACACGGTATAAATCATTATAAAATATTTTAAAATATAAAAAATTCAAATAAATGATCTTTTTTCTAAATTTTAGTGGAAAATGTTACTTATTGGCAAGTATAACCGGTATATAAAATAAGGGCATGAACATCATGTGTAATCAAGGACTACACACACTCTCGTGTGAAGGATTGTGTCATCGGTCAACTTTGGGTAAGTAAAACCAACCACTAAGAAGTCTATTAAAATCATGAAAAAATTAAGTTAAGATCTACTAGATGTCCACTAGAAATCTACCAAAAATGAGCTTAAGCTGATCTCGTTTGGGTAGTAAGCTAATTTATCTTTCTAGAGTGTACAAAGAAGCAGGGTCTAACCCTAATCTCCGTCATTCTCGTAAAATTTAGTTCACAAGGTTTTCGGGTTCAAATTCCCTGGAAATTTTGTTTAAGCATCTTCTTAGGAGCCAATTGGTCACATGCAAATTTTCAGAGTTATTTGAAACCTAGAAAGCCCATTAGGATTATCCTTTCTACCCTATATAGGCGTAATCTTGAAAATCTAGTGTTTTAGGCCCATAATCCTGAATTTCTTTAAGACAAACTAGATATCTTTTAGACCCAATATTTTCAGGCGATTAGGATCATTGTGTTAGGAACCCAAAGGAATTTTTCCTAGAATTTAGGCTCACTAAAAGCCCATGAACCGGGCCCACTGGGTCAAGACTGTAGCCCAGGCCAATGAATTTTAGATATAGCCCACTAGATAGATGGACTTAGAAACCTAGTGAGCCCATTGGTCCAGCCCACTATGATAATTTGGATTGTATGTAAGCTCATTAGAGTAAGCCTACCAATTTTCAGCACAATGAGAGTCCCTTTACACTATTAGAAAATTCATCCAAGTTAAGCAATTTAAGAAATCATGCTGGCTTTTATCTGAGAGTGTTATGTTTACTCTCCTACTTATTACCTAGTGGGTCATTATCCTTAAAGTTTCAGTCTTTCTGTTGATGCTTTAATACCTATCTGCTAGTTTTGTTACTTTACTAGTAACCTGGAGACTTAGTGATTTTTCGATTACTAATATTCTCTTATTATGTATGTAGGTGAGTATCCCTAACATAGGTCAGCGTAGGCAAGAGGATCCAAGGGCTCGCAGTAGGCGGGGGTGTAGATGTTGTGGTTGTTTATGTTATAATGTTATGACCCCTGTTTTGTATTTTAATGAACTCATTTGAGGGCTAGTTTCGGACTTGTACGTTGATGACCAGTTATGTTCATGGTTTTTGATTGGGTGTATGAGTATGCTATTGCTATTTTATTGTATATTTCCCTAACCATTTGCCTTGTAGGGAGTTAAACTTTGGGGTAGTTACTAACAAGTTTCTTCAAGGTGTGGTTGGACCCCAAAGTCCTAGAATTAATAAGGAGCAATATCAAGTATGCAAAATCCCTATTTTGCAGCTGTGTGGTTTGATGAAGAAATGTGGATAGGAAGAGCACATAGTTATACCACTTGAAGAGTCTATATGAAGACTAGGTGTTAGGGTAAGATGCCCAAACATTTGAAGATATATGTTATTTTACATTTCTCTTATACGCTAAGGGTATGTGAAACAGGTAATTACAACCCTCATTTAATTTTTCGTATCATGTCATCAAGAGATAAGTTACTTAACAATTAAAGTTAAAACCTAAGCATAAAAACCGGATCATTAATATGATTAAAGCTCAACCTCTTAGTTGTAGCTAGGGTACGCCACTTCTATGCCTTGGAGCAATTATTGCACTCTTTTAAAGTCAACCTCTTAATTATAGCAGGAGTGCGCCTCTCCTACAACTTAGAATGAGCATTTTGGCAGCCTTTAAGTTAAGAGCCTTCCTATATTGTGTGATGCAAGCATGCATATGGTAGTTGCCCACACAAGTTTTCTATCTTAAGCATCCTCGACGGTTAAGATCTACTTTTGTGTCATTAGTCCAATTTTAGTTAGTCAACGAATAGTTTGCCAAATTATATCATCGTGATTCAGTCTAGCCGCAGGCTAAATCAGGGAGTTACAATTCAATTCTCAAAGGATCCTAACATATCTACATCTTGAACTTCCTCACACCCTAGAGAGGTGTGGAGTAGATAGGTATTATTTTTTAAAGTACATGTCTAGACTTCTAATATCAGAGATTATTGAAGGTGACGTGCCTAAGAGTACTTGACCTTTATGCTCTGGCCAGGAGTTAATGGATGTTTTGAGAGCGGTTATGATATGTCCAATTCTCAAGAGTGGGACTATAATATGATATTACCAAGCTAGGAATTTACTAGAGTGACACAACACCAGTTCAGTTGAGGATATTATCATATTTATAGCATGTTCGCTCCTCAGCAGATGTCCTTTGAGTGTTCCCATGGAGATATATACATTGATTTTCTTCCTCGTAGAAGTCAACTTCTATTTGTCATTTTGTATTAGTTATTTTTCAAACTAGTGACATTTATTGTTAACAGATTTTTAATTATTTATTTAAATGTTGTGTTCTTGTATATTAGGTCGGCATTGATGAAAAGACAGATAGGTGTTATACACACTTGTGCTCAGCATGCCATTGTTTCTCTTTTGTGCATTTGTTTGTATATGATCCATGTTCTTTTAATTCATGTTATGTATTTGAGATGTATGTGTTTGCACAAATTTGTACTTATCCCGGTCACGTGGTTAAGTTTTGAGTTTTGGAGAAAAAGTCCATGTGGTCCAAGAAAATGGGAGGAGATTTGTAAGGGAAGTTAAAAAGGTTCATTATCACATGCCCATGATCGTGAAACATAGAGGGTGTCACAGGGGTCAACTTAGGGTTTAAATTTTTCGCCCTAACTGCCTCCGTGCGGCGTGTTTCCTCCCTGGAAACACCAGCCAACACCACCTCCGCACCCACCAATGTGCTGTGGTGCACAGCGGCCTCGGACCACACACTTGCGTATACCGCACGAACCCAGTCCCGGTACTGCGCCCAGCTACAAGCGCCACTAGTACCGGTATCAGGCTACCAGCGATTGTACCGAACACACACCAATCACCAAGCTGCAGTGACTACGCGTCCCACGTACCAATCACGCATCTCGGTACCAATAGACCTCGGAATCACAGGTCTAACCCCGGTGGCCAAACACGACGCATACACCACAAGAATTATAGGAACTCGACCCAACCTCTATTCCACTAGTATGAATACAGGATATACAAGTGTCTACACCCTAGACTACTTGCCGGTCGTGGACATGCAAACCCCACGACCGTGCCTCTCGACCCTCACTCGACAGGACTTCACCCAACCCTCGGCTCACCGCGCAGGGTTGCCGAACAACTGGTATGTGAGCCTTGACCCTAAAGGCGGACGTCGACTACCCCGGTAGTCCCCCTTGAAGTTCCAGACCGCCCCTCGGCCTGACTGCAGTAACCCCAAGGCATCCCCTTGCCCGGCCAAGTTTCTCTCCTCCACCAAGATCACTCACACACACTTCACATGTTGTTCTCCTCTTGTCTGATCTCTACATAAGGATGGCACCTCCTTATATAGACATCCCGGCCTTAGTGTGACACCTCATCAGCTTGCATCCTCACCATCGAAGTCTTGATCAACGGCTCCCATCCTCCAAGCCTTGTCATCGACCCCTTGGTGTTCCAGCAGAATTACCAGAAAGACCCACCCTTGGGTGTGGCGCAAATGCCTCATCAACTTCCTGGATGTGGCACGGTCGCCTGGCTCGACCCAGCGACCCCAATACCGAACCCTGGTCCGTCTGTTCCACAGCACCCATGCGCGTGCACGATAACCCCTACCGCAGCTTGGCTCGGTCACCCGCACACCTGCGCACCCGCGACTACCGCATGTCGCACGGTAGTACCCGGCCCAGGCGCCCAGTAGTGCTCGGTCAGTGGTGCTCGGTCACTAGCACCCTACGCATCCGGAACCCGCAACTTCTATCCGCACATGATGCTCGGTAGAACGTCCCGGCTGCGCCTGACCCGTCACGCACCTGGAACCCGCACCACGCTCAGCACACGATAGCGGTGCTCGGTACTCGTTACCGATCATGTCCGCTACCCAACTGCTATTGGTATTGCCCGATATCTCGCCCGGTACAGCAACTCGCCCGATAGACCCCATGCACCACGATGCACTTCACACTAACACGGAAATATGCTCGGTAGATTGTTCACCACTCGGATAGCACCCTACCCGACTTGGACGCGGGAATGCTAGGAACAACAGCCAAACCCTAGCTCTCGTCCGTCCCACGAGCTAAACCCCGTAACTGTAACACCCCAAATCCGGTTCATGCTCATGAACCGAACCGGCATGTTACAGGCCCCGGTTAGGTCGGCTAACCCGAACCTAACTCATGCGGATCCAATCTCGGCGTCTTAAGATGAAGATACGATCCATCGTGAATGAATAAATGCGCAAAATCCTAACATGGTACTACATGAATGACATGCAAATTAAATTTCACACCAATCACAATCACAATCAAAATTAGTAAAAATTCTAAAACGAAAGGGACAGAATTTCCCCTAAAAATACAATTAGGGGCCACCCTGTCAAAATCGTATATTCTAACATATATATGCATAGCAACAATAGCATTCACACAAGCTTCTAATCTACTATATTCATCATTCTCTGAACTTTGGGTCCTAACCCCACTTTTGCTGCGCTACTCTGATCATTTCATTTCATGTCATTGTCATGCATCAAACATTTAATCATGTCACTCACAAAATAATAACATAATGATACAATATTAAACATTCAGAAATCTAACATGTGTGTGCACAAGACCTCATTGCTCCTCCGTCCAAGCTGGCTCATCCATCTCGTGCTTATCACCTACATATATATAAGAAAAACGTCAGTAACAAGCGTTACTGGTCCGGAAAATAAAATAACTATAACAAACTGGCTATGAGAGCAAACTCTCATCTGAAAGAAAACATATACTTCCTCAAGAACACTCTGAAGGGCACTACTGAGGAGCCACTGGGCTGCAGACCCGGTAGCATCCCGAACTTACTGCTGGCTGGTACTGTGCTACTCTCAGCACTTCTTTTTCAGTACTTCTCGTGAAACTTTATCCTAAGCCCTCTCCTTACCTCCATATTTCTCCTGGCCTTGAGCACGAAGGCCGAGTACTCTCAGGCAGTCGCCTTTAGTACCCTTTGAACCACAAGTCCGGACATGCGCTGTACTAAACAGTACCCGTAAACCTCCACGTTCTCCGGGTGTGAGGAACTCAAACGCGGAGTTGTCAGGATCCCTCGGGAATGGAACAGTCCGCTGGCACTAATCCAGAGCCCGCTTTGACTGTCACGGCATCCTCTGCATGGTACGTGCAGTCGGTTTCTCCATCTCTCGTCTCACTGAAAACTCGATAAACTACTATATATATAGGCCTGGGTAGGGATTCATATAATAGGCCCGAAGGCAACTTGTGGTGGATCTTGTTTTCGAAATCATCCTCGAGGGATCTCATCCTCGAGGGGTTATTAATCCGGAAATATTCGATTAAATGGCCCGAGTTAAGTGGGATCCGATAAAACGCCACTTAACCCGCCCTGCAATAATAAAATAAACATACAATGGAAGAGCGTAAAACAAGACGAGTCCTAAACGGACCTGGTAGAAGCTCCAAGCGTGTCATCGCGCCTAGGCGGCGAGCTCCTACTCCGTACCTACACATCAAAACTAAATACTAACGCCCGCTAACTAAATGATGCATCAAACTCAATAACATCACAATCACAATGCAAGCATCCATCAACATAACAATCAGAAAATCATAAAAATTAATTAATCCTAGCTCATCCTATTCATACTAATTTTATTACGTGTCTGTAACTTATGTCGTGGTCACTTATCGTGCTCTGACCTGATCTACTTCATTAGATCGCTTACTCTTCACTCACACTTAATCTCATCATGCAACTCATCGTTTCATCCATCATTAAACATTAATCACATCACTAATCATAAATATGAAAATAATTCTACCCATCCTATTCCTACCAATTTTATTGTATTTTTCCTAAGTTACATTACTCGATTAGCATGCTCAACTCGATCTACCTCATTAGATCACTTACTATTCATTCACTAACAATCTCATCATGCACATCTTTACTTTATTCATGGTCAAGACATTAATCATGATAATTAATCAACCCTAGCATGCTATGCTAACAATTATCATCAATTTTAAATAAATCAATCGGAGGTAATCATACCTCACATCGTCGGCAATCGGCGACGGCTAGGGTTCCGTCGCGCGTCTCGGAGCTCGAATTCGGCGCTCCTCGGCGTCCGACGTTCGATCGGGCTCCACTGGGTGAGCCCCGCAGAAGATCCGGTGGATTCCGGCGAATCCCAGAAATTCCGATTTTTCCGGCGGTTTTCCGGCGACTTCTGGTGGTTTTCCGGCGACAATCGCCGGCAGCGTCTACTAGTCGGAAAGGGGTCGTGTTGGGTACCCTCGGAACCGGCTCGGCGAGCCCCGACTCATCTATGACCTCAGCGTGGCCAATGGAGGCGGCGGCTCGCCGGAAAACGGCAAAACAGAGGCCGGCCGTGGTGGTTGCTAGATCTGGCCGGCCACGGCGGCGACGGCCTCCGCTCCGGTCGGGAAGCGTCACTAGGTGGTCGAGGGTGCTGAGGCGACCGACCGATCGCGGCGGCGCTGGTCGCCGGCGGCGGGATTGGCGACGGAAACGCAACGCGGCCGCGGCGTCGCGGCGTGGTTTCCTCGCGTCGCGGCGGTCCGATGGGGGCCGGACCTGGTCGGGGCGGCAGGGCGACGCCGTGGCCGGGCTGGGCGGCGTCGATCGGCGGCCAGGCGGCGCCGGCCGTGGCGGCGGTGGCGCGCGAACAGGGGCGGCGCGGCGAGGGTTTGGGCGTGGGGGAGAAAAGTCGGGGTGAAAACTTAGTTGGGTGGCAAACTCGTAAATAATACTTGACTCGTCTCCGGCTCGAGTCAAGTATCATAACTAACTCGTATTAAATCCTAAAAAAATTCATAAAAATCGGGAAAAATCCCGTAAAATCAAACAACACCACAACATTATAATGATATGCTCTATGACTAACAACCCACCCAAACTACCCGAACGCGTCCTAACGCGGTAAACGGCCTAAAACTAATTCTACGATCCATTATATATATCGTAATAAAAAAATGAACTGCATACTCTCATATATTCTGATAACTCATTCTTTTCTCCTGTGTTCATGACGTTATCATCATATACTTGGGTACACATGACCCTCATGGCTCATACACGCGACCGGCGTCGGCTCAGTACACGTGTCCTGAAACTGACTCAACTCGAAAAAAATAACGGTCGACCCGACCGGTTCTGAATATAAAACCCTGACTCGAATCGTGGGTTTTACAGTAACAATCTCCCCCACCAATGAGAC